>OENT01000739.1:0-62405 GCA_900239685.1 Rotaria macrura | reverse complement strand
AAGACAATAGAGCACAAGGAATAACCTGTATACACGATAGTCATTCCATGTATCGCTACCATGCTAAGCCTTCTTAGTGACTTATACAAAATTAGCGACATCTATATTATTTTTTATTAATACACCCAAAATCCTTTAGCACGTTTCTTAGTTAGCGCTTTTGAATTGAAAATAAATTAGAATCTTAATTCCTAGTGCGTGTGTATATACGAAGTGTAGCTGAGAAACAAATCTATGATACTAAACCAATCTATTACACCAGACCACAGATCAGTAGACAAGGTCTAACGATTAGTTGTTTCGGATGACTCATTCGTTAGTGTATTGATTACGTCGTTAGCCAGTGTGCAGAGTCGAAAAAACAACCAACATAGATGTCACTACCACATGACACTTATGTTGACCACCAGCCCTACATATGAAGGGGGAAGCGTTGGACGGAAAGGGGTGCAGATACCGCCGTCCGGGAAAAGAAACAGACGATAGAAATTGGCGTACGTGGACCCTCGCGCCGGCCTCAACGGGTGATAAGTCTATGGAAGCTATTATTATTATTATTATTAATTCGTTCAGTTTTTTTTAATTTTCGTGATCTTAATATTGATATTATTTGAATAAAAGAAAGAAACTAAGAAAGATAAGGAGAAAAAAGCTTTAAGTGTATTTTCTAAACAATTGGATAGTTTGCGGACGTAGCAATACCACATTCGTTGCGTTTGTTACGAGTCATTTTGATATAACCTTGATCACCCCAATTCACACCCCAACTAGAAATTGACGAAACGTCGAATAAAGGAGATATTCAATGGAAACCAACTAGAATAATTACCTATTTTTGACTAGCCAATATTCTTTGCCAGAGTCGATACCATAACCTATAACTAGAACGGCAAGGTTAAGGTGTATTTGTGAGCAAAATGGTTCGTGGTAGACTAAATAAATCGATTTAAAATTATCAAGAAAAAACGTGTAACTACAGAAAAAGTACATACCACCCTGTTTGTATAGTTGAAACGAGTTATGGCTAGCATCAATGAGAGCGGAAATTGGACCGATGGTAGCAACAGCTTCTTGCAGAGCACTTTCATTTTTTGATTTAATATTGTTGAAGCCAGTCACGTTCGCACCAACATTTTCCGCTTTGAATCGACATAGCTTATCGTCGTCTTCATATGGATATGAATCTTCGGTATCAATACCACCATTTTCTTTTATGTATTGGAAGGCTTGATCAACTTCACCCCCAACGCAACCCATATTACCTTGTTTATCCGAACAATCGACTAAGTTTTGTTCTGAAAGTGAGACTAGTTTGCCAGTGGCATTAAAATGTTGACCTTCAAGTGAGCCTGTTGCTGAGAAAGCCCAATCCGAAATACATTGACCTTGCTCTTTTACAGGAGTAACATAACCCTTGTCACGCCAATCTAACAACGAAGCACATAAAATTGCCATATCGAAGATAATTGCAATTATTGTTAATACGTACCAACAGTGTCTGGTAATTTAATTTTTGGACTTCGCTCAAATTCATGATGATTTCTATTCCGTTGACCACGTACTGATACATCGTATGTGTTCAGCATTTTCGTGAATTCAGCTACAGTCTGTTTTTCAATACAGAAAACAAAAACCAGTGATGTTTAGAACACATTTAGATCGTAATTATTTTCAGAAAAAAAGAAGTGAAGAAGGATAACAAGTTTAATAAATTGGATAATTTTAGTATAGTAATTTCGTTCGCAATGTCTGTCGACTTCATCTCGCGTAATATTTGTCAAGGTTACGAAACAAGTTTTACAGATATTTCTTGAAGTGTTCGAATCGAAGATTTAAGTGAAAAATCATACTGAAAAATATCATTTATAATAAATCGATCAGTAGAAAAAAAATATTCCAATAAAATATTAATTGATAGAGAATGAAGTAGTGCCGATAAGAATTTAGATGAGGAAATTTCAGAGCTATTCATAGTTTGAATGAAATTCTGTGAGTAAACTTGTGAATATGGTTCTTTGCTTGATTACTTGGTTAACGTTTGCGTCGGTAAATATATTTTCATCAGAAAATCAACAAGACCTATCAAATATATCCATTTTGATCCTAGTTTGACTTCCTATTCATGTCCATTTTCGAAAAATATTACGATACGAGATTTAATTGATACTGAATCAAACATGATGCTTTTATAATTTTAAGCGCTCTTCAATGTGTTGATTCATAATTTAATGTCTATTCAGATATAATTATGAACTATCATAGAGTTCTCAACAAAGCAGGATATTTAGACTATCAATTTTCGATTTCGATTTTTTTCACGTGGTCAGAGTGACAAATTCACAATTATGGATGCACAGAATACGATGTTGATGTCGAATAATTGGTTCCTTCTAACTGTATCTGCTTCTATCTTAATCTTAACCGAGATGTTCGAGAAGAAGATGAAATGTCTTGAAGACCAGTATTGTTAATTTTTTCTTCATCTACAAAGTTTAGCTTAACATGAACGATCTAGTTTTTTCACAACTTGTTCGAAGTTGAACAACTTTCATGGAAATAATTTGTTTGTGCGTCCTTTAATTTTAGAATAAAGCTTCACACATAAACTCCATTGTAGAAAACTATTAGATTTTTACAAAATTTCATAACATTCGATACTTTTTGAACAGTTGAGCTCTAGCTAAAGGACAATCAATAGCATTTTATGGATCAGAGATCTCAAAAATTTGTGTGTTCTATAAAAAGTTCACATCGTTATTCTTCATTTTGATTACATATGGATTGCATAATGTGAAAATTTCAAATCCCATGATATTTGGTCATGCCGAAGTCGACAATATCGGTTTTTAATAACGCTATTTTCGAATTCATTAATGCAGTTCTTCTCAGTAAATCCTTTGTTTTGTCTATCCGAGTTTCACATCGTGGATAGGATGCGTGCCCCTAATATGCGAGGTAGTAAACAATATAATATAGAACGAGGTTTGCTTTAAGTGTCAATCCATACTCAATATCCACTTTGATTGATTAGCCTATCAAGTTTATAAAGGGTGAAAATTTCCCCGACTTTATTATCCGTGGAGTCAATGTTCCTTTGTCATTTTATTCATCAAAAGCACCTTCTTCACATCTTTTTTAATAAAATACGCATACATAAGTTTTGATGATGATATCGGTGAAATATAATTTTTATTCTAAATACTGTGAATCTATTTATAACTTTTGACGAAAATTTTATGGTTTATCAAGAAAATTTGGATTCTTAAAATTGCAGTATGCGATATCTCCTAAGGCGAGACCTTATAATCCTTATTGCATACCGTAATTTCAGTCCGGATAGATGATAGAACTCGTCTTAACTTGTACAAAATTTCTAAAAAAACAGAATTTTTCAGTTCTCTTTTACAACGGATGCATTTTGCATGGTCTAAAAACATCGAGAAAACAGTTTTTGATGGACCGAAACTTTGTCTGTATAGTAATGGGAATATGAAATTATGTGTCTCGCAGAAAAAAAACAATTTTCCTTAGTCCTACAGATGAAGGTATTCGTAATTTTATGAGTAATTGTGATTCGATCTTTTAGTTTGTCACAATTTTCAATTTTATGCCATCTTTGTTTTCCGAACTTCGACTTCAAGCTTTGATGAAGCCTAAAAAGGGGCATCGTATTTTCCTCGTGTTATTCATATTCTGAACTGTTCACTTTACTAGAAATACTTGTATCATAGGTGTCTGCAAATTGTATATGCAAATCACGAAAAAATTTATGAATCCCCCAAATGAAATTTCAGTATAATCAGAAAAAACTTATTCGGAAAAACAAATGCATTTGCAAAGTCAACCGCCGCCTTGCAATCTTTTCGCTACTCTAAACAGTTGAAAAATTAGTAAGAATGAATTTCGTGCTTATTTTGATTTAGACAGAGTCATTCTATTTAAACCAGAAGTACACCTTAATCTAAATTTTATTGCTTATTATTACAGATTGAACGGTCTACCATCCTGTTTAAACTTTACAACTAGAATAGAATATACTATTGATCTATTTCTCAAAATGGTTTAGTTCATTTTCGCCGACAGTTTTTTTTGCCCGAAGATGATTTTCGCCGATTCCAGCTTCACCGAAAGAATTTTTCTTTGTTTCTAGAATTTAAACAAAGGAGAATTCTTTCGGTGAAGTTGGAATCGGTGAAAATCGTCTTCGGCGAAAAAAAATGTCGGCGAAAACGAAATTTACCTCTCAAAACTACATTTTCGACTTAAGAACTAACGATATTGGCGAAACTAACATAGCTAAGTGAAAACTCGGAATTATTTTCAGCAGAAGGGGTTTTGAAAATGATTTGAAAATCCTACAGATACTACTCTCATTTAAAGCAAAATGGCTATTGTCGACTCTTTGCTACATCAAATTTTTCATTCTTCTACGTTTGTATCTGGAAAATATTTTCCGGTCAAACAATATAAACTTGACATCATTTCTTGATTCTATGATCATCAATAAAATTTTTACCAAATCAGCAAATTTGTTCATTTCGAGCCAATAAGTATGAACACCAAGATCAGCTTGAAGATTATGTTCTTCTACCTTCTTTAGATTACTTTCCCATATTGCTTGTCTAATAAATAGTTAAATTAAGAATAAATATACTAACATTGTTGATTTAAAGAAAATATCCCATACCGAATATGTTCGTCAACTGCAGAATAACGTTTTTTATTAGCTTCTTTCCATAATTTCCATTGTGGATTAAATTCAACATCAGCATTCAATGTAGAAATGAAACCGAGTAAGAGAAATGCAAGAATCGAGAAAGATTCCATCTACAAAGAATATTTTGTAAAAAGTGATCATTTAAAATTGCACTGTGAAGATTTTATCTCATCTTTTACTTACCGTCTTTTATTTTATGACAAACGAGAGTGCGATTCAATCGAGATTTCACACAATATGGCAGACCCTGACTTTATCTTATTTTTTACACTTCTTTTATCATTATCTTTCATGCCCAAGCACGTTGATGCTATTCCTTTGCATACTCCTGAATTCAACATGTTTTTCAACGTTCTTCATCTCTTCAGGACAATAAGGGACGCATTTATATTGAATATTACTATCGAAACGCGTGGAAATTTTCTATTAATACTTCAAGAAGAAAATTCTGAAATCACTCTGTTATAAAAATAAGTTGTTGTTTCTCGATTATTTTAATTAAGAACGGGTTAGAAGAATTCAAAGTGAACAAGAGACATTCGAAGGATTAGAAAGGGTGTTTTTTTGCATACATGCTCGACTGTCATTCTATTGTTTTAGAATTTATTTTTAACCGAATATTGAAATTCTGGATTTCCAACCGAGAAAACACTCCTAGAATAATTCCATATTGAATGATATAGCAAATTTTAATACACTTCAAGAAAAGGGTAAAAAATCATTGTTAATAACGTGAGATGCAGTGGTCTTTGTTAAAGAAATAGCAGTATCTATCGCGATCAGCAACGAAAGAAAAACAGCTGTAAAATCTATTGTATTTCGACCATGTCAATACGGTACTTGTTCTGCCTATTATTCAGTGGAAACTCGAATAAAACACTGATGTTGCTTGATGGATTTGAGTAGGGAAACAGTAGATGATGATCCAATTTTGTTTATAGAGTGAAGTTGCACTCTTAGTAAAAGTAATTTTGAAGCAACTGTTGTTTTCAAGTGTGAATACTCCTAGAACTTAATCTACCCCCCCCCTCCCCGCGATTCAGAAAAATTAATTTCGTTTTAATTCGTAGATTGCAATAAGATTTATAGGTGGTTAGATAGAGAAAAGTGTCTACTCTTGAATGCACTAGAGGTTATTGAGTTAACGTTGAAATCTAAGGCCATTTCATAAGCTTTTTCTTCAGCATCCACACAAAACGAAAATCATAGATTTTGGAAAAATTTGATTTTGAAAGCCTTTCAAATTTCTCTGTTAGAGCTTAGCATTGCTAGATACCTTTATATGTGTTCATATGAATCTTTTTAATCGGTAAAATACGATAAATAAGTAGAAAATTGTTTTATATGCATTTATGGAGAACATTTACCGAATTCTGGCACCAGAACTTATTTCAGGTTATTCTGAAAATATGACCTTTACGCATTAAAATGCAAATAAGTTCCGTGGCGCTCGAGTTTTGTCCAATACATTTTTTCATTTTAAAGGCCTCGATGAGAGCTACTTTTTGATCGGATGGATTTTTTATGTTTGATTCCTTGTCCGAGAAAAGGCCGATTTAACTACCTTTTTAGGCGTTTTGGAAGTTTTCTCTACTGAAATGTTTATAAAAAATGAATAGAATAGAATTTCAAAATTCTGTCCGATAAAAATATGTGTATGAAAGCAAGCTTTAATTTCAAACCAACCAAATCTTGATAGTCCTCATAGTCATGAAGTTATTTCAATGCTCTTGGAAGCTATAAAGCAAGTCGTAAGTCTAGTTTAGTAAGGTATACATGACTCCAATTTCTACCACAAGCGTTTCTCACCAGGACCATTCATTTCTGAAAGTTTCAGTCCAAACCTATAATCCAAAGTGACAAGTCAATTTTGAGTGAGGGTGGCTTGGACGAGCAATCGAGAAGTTTAATGTTTGCGTATACTCTTTCCTTTACTCTTCTGAGTACTTGCATGAATTTTTCTTTTGTGATTTACTTATTCTTACATGTAAACAGAATATTTTCCAAAATATGAGTATAAGCAAGAAAACATTGGAATTAAACAGCATAGAAAACTAAATGTGGCAAAATAAAACATAGAAAGAAAAACTGTTTCATTAAACTGTTTAGGATGTAATTATCTTATTCTGATGATACATTTATAAGATTTTAATGAATGATGCATTGATGATAGAGCAGAATTATGGTAAAACTTTTGTTAATCACTGACTCTTTTCTATTATGGATTTCGCATGATCTTTCGTAAGAAAAGATTTTAATTTGCCATCTTCTATGCTCATCCACATTCGCACAAAAAACATACTGTCAGTGGTAAGATTCTCCACTCGATGTAGATATTTGAGCACTAATTATAGATAATATTACACGTAAACAATAGTACTTCAGGAAACAAATGACTATGAAATACAGAAGTCATTTTTTTCATAGTCTGCTAACTGATGCAAAGCACGAACGCTGAGAACATCAGTGTGACATTCGATAACTCGAAAGTATTGATTGATTTGACCTTATATCTTCTGAAGCTTTCATACTTTTGCCAATAATCATTGTTTTTACTTTGTTACATATCTATCGGGAAAACCTTGCCGGTAATTGAGTTACACAGTGGTCGATAATCTACTTTCCATTCTCTGTTTCATTGAAATTTATCTTTTTACAAACGTTCATATCGGGCAGGGTTTCGGGCACTGAAAACATTCAGGGTGATACTCTATAGGTTTACTCAAACTAATCTAATATGTAATTACTTCTTGAGAGATTTTACTTGTTCGTTTTCAGTAGTTTATTATGCTATGTATCAAGATGTATTTTGGAATGTTTTTCAGTTTTATCAATATGATATGAAGAGCTGCATCATCGTATGCTACAAATTCACCTTTCGGAAATACTCTCTAGGTTTTCTAGAATATTGCTTAGAATAAATGTGAACTATTGTAGAATGCCTCATTCTTGGTCTCTAAAATCTAGCGATATTTTCAGAAACCAACTTTGCCAAAAATTTCTATGAATACCATTCTCGATAACTTAGAAATTCTTTCGAATATAGTTCATTGAGGTCACTGTTGAGATGAATCTGCTGTGCGAAATCTGATACGTCAACAGATTAATTACACTGGTCGAACAATACGGTTCATGTACGGCCGTATGTGTGGACGCAGTTATACGGGATGGATATTATGAAATTACGGTCTGTATACAGGGCTCTACTGTCACTTTATAGTGGCCTATACGGACTGTAATTTCCTTGTAATCATGCAGTATAACTACGTTCACTCATACGGCCGTATATGGGACCATATCGTTCTATCCGGGTACAGTGATCCTCTCCTTTTTCCGTTCTGAATATTCATGAGATTTATGTTAATCTGTAGTTGTTATATGTGATTATAGTGCACTCAATAAGTAACCGTTAGAATAAAAAGATAGATTAATATCAATTTTGAATATCATAGTATGCAACTTTAAATTGTATTAGCGAATGATGAGTGCTATACCGAATCTGTTATGCTAAATGTAGCATCAATAAGTACCATTTGTGATGGATGATCAGAATTCATTCTCTATTTCGTAATTCGATCAGTATCGAAAGACTACCAACAAATGGTCATCGTTACGCTTGCAAGTTGAATGAAATCTTTTTGGGAACTATCGAAGACATAAGAAAACAAACATAATCTGATTGACACGGCTAATGGACACTATTGTCACAAACATCATTCGTCATTATGTACACAAGCGGCGCAGTGCATCGTTGGCAATGTTTGTTTCGAAGCATTATTCTCTGTAACACAGAAATGTAATTTGACATAAATCTCTTTCTCTTCATCATTGCATTTTGATTACATTGTGCCATCTTTCCACAATAATATGATTTTACAGGCCCCCAGGTTTTGAAGCAGGGATTCTATTTGGATATCGACTCTTAAAATGTTGTTATTGTGAAATAAGACAAAGAAATTTGGAAAGATAACGTACGTTCGTATGCTAATATCAAAGAACACGTATGTATATGATTTATCTGTTGAATCATTCGGTAACTTATTTTGCAACCAGAACTAGTATTTGTGATTAACGATCGGATTTATAAACAACCAATTTTTCATATAGTTTCTTTCTCATATATCTTATCACTTTACCTATTGATAACCTGTGTCGATATTGATTTGTTGATTATTTTCAAAGGCGGTATTTGTTGTCACTTTTGATATTGACGTTAGATTCAAGTATATGAAAGCACATGAATTAAAGATATATTTTAGTATGAAAGACAATATCACTAAGAATATTGCAATTATCGAAACTGATGATCAATGTAAAACATGTATCAATAGAGAAAAATAATAAATGTAAGCAAGTGTATCACATATAGACATGTTTTCACTTCTGTTGCCTATCAAGTAATGCCAATAAGATACTCAGCAAATGAATTATGAAATTCCTTGGATGGGCTATTTGATTTGTATTCTGCCCCTTCTCCATCCAAGCTTAAATACAACGGTTCATCTTTCAAATCTATTCAAAAAACCTTCTTTATCTGTTTTCTTTAAAACAGCATGATGAATCATGTGGTATGGGTAATGGCAGTTTTCTGCATATGGCTTCTATTCGTATTTCACATAAAATTGTACTGATACGGTAAGTGGGCGATTTTTCCTACACAATGATCTTTTATTGGTATTTCTCTTTAGAACTTTGATGAGATAAAAAAAGCAGTCCTTATCATATTCTATATTCGATGATGCCCTTTAAAAAGAGGGAAAAAAAGAAACGTCTAAATAATAGAACAATTGTATGCAATGAATGTTCAGTTGAATTTCTCAGGAAAACAGCATGACAGAATTTAGAGTTTCATCAGAATCATTCTGTTTAAGTTTCAAAAAATCTCATGACTAAGAGATAGTGTCTTCCAAGTGCGTCGCGATTCGTGACACATTGTTGTATCGCACATGCAACGTATTTTGAAAATGTTGTTCGGATTTAAATATTATACTGTGTATTTTTCATTTTTTTGTAAAAGTACGTTGTATGTAAGTTTTCCCATTCCATTTAGTTACTTCTATAATGAATCCGCAAGTTGGCCAGATTTTGAGACCAGTCTGACCATGAGTTAGCCCGATTGTCGGCTGACTTTTAGAGGAAAGTTCTTTCTCTATATTGTATCAGGATCAGCGCATTCTCGATTGATCAGTCGGGAAGTAGTCGTTTCAAAAAAAATAAGTTAGATAATGTATTTATCATGTGTTCAATCATGCTGCTTATATATAGTTGCTTGTTACAAAATAAGAGAGGGAATGAATAGTCAGTAGACAGAACGTGACAGCATTCTATTACGCCCATTTTTATTTTGAAGACCCCACCACAATAGCTAAAGATACATAACGCAGCATATTTTATCTTAGTGTGAGTATTTCCAGTGAATTCAATCGTTTTAGAAGTGGAAGCAACAGGAAAATGTCACACTTGTTTCTCTTTGTAGCCTTGCCTTGCACATGTGTTTAATCAGCATGTTCGACACGTATCAATCATTGTTTTTGAAGAACTCATTTACTATCAAAAGATTGTGACATGAAACAAGTAGGCATTCCTGTTAAAGAACTGGTTGACAATAAAGTCACATAAAAAACGTATCAGAAACAAATTTCCATTTCTGTTTGATAACAATCAGTCTAAAATGAACTTATCTTGCGTTTTAATTCACAAAACTTAGAATTTTGAAGTTTCCAGGATTGATTAATCCAATGCAGAATACATATATAAAGCTACATGGATCTTTGCACTCGTGTCCTAGTTCAGTTTAAAATAGAAAAGAATGACTTCAACTAAAAACGAAATGCCAATAAAAAACACTTGGAATCAATTATTTCATAATTCAGCTAATTGATAGTTATTTTCCAGCTTCAAAGATGGATTGCACTTGATTTCTATCGAATCCTTTACACATTCATTATCTTGAGAGATTTTTCTGCATTTTAAATGAAGAACATGCAAACAATGATTCAAAGTATCACACGTTACAGCATCTGCTCAAATGTATGACAACGGAGTATCCTTAGCTTTTTTGACTAATCTATTTGCGTCTTAAGGGAATCCCCCTCAGAAAATCGAGTTTTTCCAGAAAAGTCAATTTTGATAATAGCACATATTTTGAAAGCCCAAAGTGTCTTGTTTCAGGTTACGCCGGATCTGTTGTACTTTCAAGGTTTTCGCCGGGGACAATAGTGGCTGTCTGGAAGCAGTAATAGAAATATAACTGTTTTTCTTCAGTTTCGCTTAGTTACATGGATGTGACAGGGATCAACATGCTTGTAGACAGTTACATATGAGAGGTGCATATACTTCCTGTTATTTTTTATTATTTACAGCAATATAGCGGCTTTTCAGAGTCAGATTTTTGGAGTTCTTTTCAATAGAAAAAGAGGTTTTGAGCGATTTTCAATGGTAGTATTATTCAATTTTGTTCGTTCCAAACATGTACAGGTAATTTTTAATTTCGCATCTGTTAATCACATTTTGAGAGTATCTGACATAGCAAAAGAACAGCATAGCACTCCACTGCGTATCGATCATTTCTTTGTTGATGCTGCTGCTGCTGCTGATTCTTCATCGACAGTTTAATACACGAGTTTTGCAATACTTTGATCCTAAATCATTTGCTGGATAAAATTGACCTAAATGAAACAACTCTAGTAAGGATGATATCAAATTCTCACCACCATGTCTACCACCAACGTAGTCGTTTCTGCTTAGAGCCCTGAATACATGACGAAATAGCACGATAGGGGTCATGACAGTCAAAGCGAAATAAAAAATTGTTTTTTATTTTTATGTAATTGTTTCACTTAAAAAGAAAATTTTACGCTGATTTTAAATATTTATAAAACTGACTACTTTTGTCACATTCGCACTAGTTTACATCTCACAAACTTGTTGATTCGTTTTCTCAAAATCACTTTTCTGGAGACTCCGGAAACGACTTGTCACACTGTAGAAGACGTAGCGAACGAGGGTTTTTCCTAAATATAAGAAGAGGGCTATGTCTAAAAATGGATGTAGCGTTTCTTTCGAAACTCCATTTCTTCGGCGAGATAACGGGATAACATCGATGTCAAAAAGTGCTAAATTCCGAGAAATTGTGGGAAAATGTCTCGGAGTTCAGCACAAAATCGAATTTCAAAAAATAACGCGATCTGCATTTTTAGACAAAGATCTTCTCTTTTATTTAAAACAAAAGCTAGCTCTCTATATCTCCGATATTCCAAGTAATCGATACCTCAAGAAGACCACCATTTTGAGTATTAATTTGTCAAAAAATTCTTACAACAAAATCTTATGCATCGAAAATTTGCAAGAAATTAAGTTAACCTGAAGCAAACATCCCTAAAAGTTTTAGCCAAATCAGCTGACGAATAAAGATGCCTGAGGGAGAGGGGGAGTCCCTCAACTATGATCAAAGAAGAATAAAAGATATAATAAAAATGAGTTCACAATAATTCAATTTACAAGTAACGTTCATCGAATTCCGATTCAATCGTCCCTACGCTGAAAGGCGATAAAATGGGATGTGACTGGATATGGAAATGAGACTATCAAAGGGTCATCTCGGGCTGAAATCAAAATATGTATTACAAGAGAAAAGCCGAGTGTTTTTAAACTTCATAATTAGAAATCAGTTGAAAATAAAAGCAAATTAAAGTTCAGAAGTCAAAACTACAAAGCACAGAAATATAAATATCTAAAAGTGGTAAAACAAAAGAAATATCATCCATCGAATGCAGATTTACTTTACCGTAGGCTGTTGGATGTTGAATATTCTTGAGTGATCAAAGAACTGTAGATTTTGAAACAAGAAATTTAAAAAGAGCTAATTACCTAGCCTTCGTAGCTCGATTTTTGGGCAATGGTGGTATTCACGAAAATTATGAAGTCTTTCTACCGTTCATAGTTAGGATATCATCAAGTGACCAACTGAAAAGGACCTTACATTTAAATACGTAGATGTTTCGTCTTCATATAAGAACAGCTTGAAAATATTAAACAACGCCAATTTTATGTACAGTAGTCTATAAAAAAAGTTCGTTTCCTAAAGAACCCAAAGCGGTTCGGAAACCCTTTCGGAAACCTGGAAAGGTTTGTGAGAAGGCGTATTTTGAGTCAGAAAACGTTTCAAAATGATGATTTCCGATCAATTAAGATCCTTACTAGTAAATCGTCAAAAATTATTTTTCAAAACAGAATCCGATATCTCGTAGCTCGGAGGTCGAAGAAGATGCAGGTTCGGAAACAATCTGATAGTTAAGTGTGAACAATTTTCAGTCAGGATTTTATAGCTGCATAGAGCGCAATTTTGGTCAGTTGCCATATTTGAATTCTTTTTTGCACGTGTTTTCGCCCTGTGAGTCGAAAAGAAAGGAATGTTTGGTAGAAAAAACAAAGACACTATGACTCTTACCGATTTTGATCACGATCACCGTCTAATCTAGTATTTCGCACCACATCAGTGTCGCGAGCTCGTAAGTTGTGTCGGCGACTCATTTCTTTTGCACGTTTAGCTATGAGACGGTCTTCTCTCTCCTTTGCGTTTTCTTTTGCACATTTATCGGCTAGACGGTTCACTTCGTATTGGCTACGAGATATAAAATGCATTTGCTTCTCATCGTCTGGTTTTTTTACACCAAATACGATCAATCGCTGTTTTCTGTATTGTCTGTCAACAGCCAGGTGACTCTCTTTTTGTTCAGCAGTCTCAACGAGAGCACGACGGGCACGAAAAGCTCGGATTCGGTTGCTAGAAGTCGACAAGCAGCTATCCATTTTCATATAATCGTGAATGTTACTGGAAGAATTAAGATCGGCGGGGAACGAGTTGGCACCGTTATTTCGCTATAATATTGTATTCAAGTAGACAAACTCAAAGAAAATCAAACTATTTATGATGAGATGCTCGAGAGTGAAATTAAGAAAACAGCGCGGTAAAACACGAAAACTGAAATCAGATAAGGAAAGTCTGATATTTAAAAGACAGAAAAACTTACAATATTTTTGAAAATTAGCTAGAAAAAAGTGGCAAAAAATAGAATCGAGTATGTAACTAGAAAATCCACCAGAAGATCGAATTTACCTTGAAGGCTAGATCAAAATACACAAACAACTTCTGCGACCAATTCAAACACAGATGTCACCGATCCAAACACAGGTGTCACCGATCTAAACACAGACGCCACCGATTCAAACACAGATATCACCGATCCAAACACAGAAAATTACGATTTCTAGACCCTATCATTTCAGTCTAGGGAAAATTCATTTCGAAAGTAGTGGCGCATGGCATTCATTTGCTCTTGATCATTAAAACAATATTTTCAAAATTTTATAAAACAAGCATATCTTGTTTTCTATGTGAGCTGAGAAAGGTTGATTCTTTTTGAAGACTTTCGTAAAACGAATAAAATTCCTGTAAATATTTATGTTTTGATGATATGATCAAAAACTTAACCATGAAAAATATTTTTTTGTAGAGGAAGAACAATGTGATCTGTATGGTTGATCGAAAAGACCAAACACAAAGCCGCAAACACGTTTTTTCCCAGTTGATTTTTTCTCGTTCTCAAGTTACTTTAGCTTAATACACTGCTGATAGAAAAATAACTTAAGTGCTATTGCGTGTATAAAAAACAGGAGGTATACAACGTGTCTTATACAAATGGAAGATTTAATGAAATCAATTAGAAAAGAATTAAGAAATTATGACACATGTCTGACCGATGAATATGAAGAATTCAACACGAAATTAAATAAGGTTCGAGACGAACTATTCATGTATATTCAACGCCAAATTGACTATTTAAATGAAGTTAAAGAAAAATATAGGAAAAACTTTGATTATCTGAAGAATGAGAACAAAAGGACATGTGACGATAATCAACAGCAATTCCAAAAATTATGTTTATCAATAAATCAACACGATAATGATGAAACAATAGTCAAAAAATTACTTGGAGATTTTCAACAAACATTTCCCATGAGACCAAATATGTTAAAATCTATTCCTGAATATTATTATAAAGATATTGATATAGACGATTTTGTTAAAAAACACAATCTCGATGAAAGTAGACTCGAAAAAAGTCGTTTAAAGTTACGAACAACTGTTTACAATTCATCTCCAACTATAATAAACAGTCCACTGTTAAATATAAATAATGAAGAAGAATTTAAGCTTAATTCGTACGCAAATACTGAATTGGTGCATTCACAGTAAACAATTCATTCAAAAGATTTTATCTTATTTGTTCTTTCTAAAAACAAATTCATAGGGACTTCAGGCGAACTCCGTCAAACAAAGAACATTCATTTATTCCTGTGCAAGAATTAGCAATTGACTGTGAACGAAATTCTCCACTAATATCATGTTCAATAGGTTCTTCATACCATAAGCAATTAGCCTCACAGTGAGATTTTTCCTTCGTTTTCTTCTTGAAAAGACTTTATTCTAAATTGACTAATTTATAGAAATAATGATACAGGCATTGAATCACAATCACGCCTTGCGTCAACTTGCTCAACAATAGTTGGGTCTGACACGATGATCGATCTAATATTTAAAATTCCGTATCAAAACGATCGTAGTTCTAAACTAGTTGCCTATAATTCCAACTCAAATAACTTACTTATTTATTCTGTACGTTCTCATCTATTAGAAAACTTATCACTTGAAACGCGTCAACTCTCTACTATTGAGCTGTCATCAAACATGCATTTATCAAATCTAGGTTATTCACATCGTTATGATATGTTTTACTCTATCGTTCGAGAAACAAATCAATTTGTTTTCTTTAAATTGAATCAACAGCGAATTCAAATCGAAAACGAAATCGATTTAGTAAATAGAAATGACGTTCTTCAACGTGCACATATGTACGAAAATCTTATATTCTTTTTGTATATTTCCTCATCTATACTTATGCTTGGAAAATATAACGTCGAAACGTCATCCACCGATTTCGTCTTTAGTTTTCAAAACAGACTGTATGATGCAGAAGAAAAGTCTGGGTATAGAATACTTGACTTTGCTGTTAATAATTCTTATTTAAGTTTTTTAATTGGTTTGAAATCTAAAAATAAATTCATGATTAATGTGCATGATTGTGAGGTGATGAACAGAATACATTCATTCGATTTAATTGATGCTATAAACCCTTTAAACATTGCCTCTACTGAAAAGTAAATTCAGAGTAATTTTCTTTTGTTTTTAAAAATGATCTGTATGTATTACTAGACAATGGAGACCAACAGCGACGACGGCATCTTATGATGAAATACAACCGTTGCTCTTTGTCAATGATTCTAGAAGTCATTTATTACACTGCTGCACGTATGAAAAATATTTAATACCCATTCAAGTGAATGCTTTTGGAATTTCACCCTACAATAATGGAAATCTAGTTCTCGTTGGAAGTCGTGATATTCGTGCATTACAAGTGCAAGATTATCTTCAACGAAACAATGTTGAATTCGACTGAAAGAAAACGCTTTTATTTTTATTTTTATAAAATAAATATTAGAGATAAAGTTGAGAGAATTTATTAGACGCCTCAATGCGTTATGTCACAGACAATTAACATCGATCGGTTATATTATTTTCTCTCAAGTTTCAAACATCTTGAAATACGTACATTAGATAAGAATGTGAAGTTTAGAAATTACTGGGAAAGGATTGATTTCAATATGAAGGATGCTAAATTTATATTTTAGAAATCAGGAATTTTCCTACTAAAATCAATATTTCATCGGGAGGCTTTTCTATATGAATCCGAATGTTTTGCTTGATGATGTTGTTAGATTTGGTTTGAAGAAAAAACCAGATTTTCTAGAAGACAATAATAATGGTATTCTTTAAAAGAATAAGTTTCACCACGAGAACCATTTGAGTGTCGATTGAGCTAGAAAATCTAAAATGGTTCTTCTCGCAGGTACACGAATAAAGTCTTAACTAGAAAAACATCTTAAGATGGTTCGAGTGGAAAACGTTTGGGCATTAAAAGGACAAAACCCCTCCAATTCGGGAAGAGGATTTGGGTATGGTTTGTGTATGAATGAAAAGAAGACTTCACAGTGTGGAGTCCACACCAACACCCGAACTCAGACGGTTACCATAAGGAAGAATAATTTCAATAATCAGATCCGGTGGAACTTCAGTCGGAGTCCAATCTGAATCCAATCAGATTTTATACGCTTTCTTTATAAAGCGAAGGAAATCGTATCAGAATTCTGGAGCGAGAATGTCTGTCAAATCCTAGTGTTTGATGTTATTGGATCTTCTCGTAGGAATATGACGGAATCTCATGGGAGCTATTGACCAACTCTAGCAATGCCACCGGGTACTAATTAGCACTTAATTGAAAACATAAGTTTCCTCCGTAGGATTCATCTTGGCAATTCGATTGGATTCCTTCACTAGGGCAGCTCAACTGATTACTAACGCAGATGTTAATATTTGAGTTTGTTAATAAATCTATTAGGTGTAATCAATTTTTAAATATAGAATTAATCATGTGTGATCAAATATCTTTCGATCAAAAAATGTAGCTGGTGGCACTGGATCCAAAGACAACGGAATTCGGGGGCAAAGGAGTAGGCGAAAAAACAATTCGACGAAAAGAGACTGGCTCCACTCAGTCTAACAATTATGACCTTGTCTAATAATTAGCACACACCTGTCGAATTGCAGGTCAACCTAGTCGTTCCAATTTCTAACTGTACGTCTTACAGCACAATTTTAATAATGAGTTTCATAAAAAGCATCGAAAATAATCATGGACGATACTTGTTGTAAAATTTGACATCTGACGTTCAGTTTGAAGACAAATATTCCGATGCAGGTGTTTCAGTCGTTTAAAGGATACTTTTATTTGTTTTATCCAAATAAACATGTATTTCATGATCGATTATCTCAGCACCAGCAGAGTTATTTCAATCAATCTTTAGCTTCATTCAAAGTGACATCTATTATTAACAATTTGATAGTATCTCGAAGAACTACCGTGCAAGGGATAATTTTCGATCAATTCAGTTCCATCTTCACTGTATGATGTATGTAGTAAAAGAATTCTCCCTCTTTTGTAACGAAAGATGAACTGACAAATACTTTCAATATACTTTTTGTGAAATTGACTCAATTCGTGATTTTGAATTTGAATTTGTTCACTTTCATAATAACTATACAATCACGAAATATACAAGAGACTATGGTAACTAAAAGCCGACACCGAGTGTGAGTTTATTATTAAAGTATCAGTCAATCCAGTGAATCAACACCATTTTTACATATTTGAGATTGATTGATTATTCTCGAGTTGTATTCTGTTTTTCCTGCGAATATGATATAATTTTAAACCGAATCTTTAATAAATACAATGTTACTTTTTAATGTTCCCGCTTCCTACTCTATTGAAAACTTATTCTCAATATAAATATGTCGACTACGATACCAACTATTATTCACTCTGACATTTTTACAAAGTGAAATGAGTAATTGAAAGAAAATCATATTATTCATCTTTAAATTCTATTGAACTTTATGCGGAATCAAATGAATCATTTTATTTGGACAGCTCTAATTCGTTGGCTCGCTTTGAAATTAACCTATGAAATTTTAGTTGTATCAGGCGATGGTTAAATAACACATGGAAACGAACTTGTTAAATTCTTGAGTAGGGTTGACCCTTTATANTCAAATGATAGATTTTTACTAAATTAATAGTATATAGTGTATTTGGACTAGAAAAACTAAGATTAACTGAAAACCAGTACCATACTCTGAATCAGCATTAAAAACGGAACAAGTCAATGTGTGTTTGAAATATTATTAAAATATTTTTAAATTTATCATAAAATTCACCCAAATCCTCTCCCGCTCAGGAATTTTTGACAAAAAATAGATCTAACGAAAACGTTGATATAATCGGTTAAAAATACTCTAGCTTGTGTTCTACTGTTATTTTACAAGTTTATGGAGTATTGGTTCCTATTAAAATCACTTTGTCCTAAGATTCATTTGTTTTTGTCGAAAATTCCTGAGCGGGAGGGAGTAGGGTGAATTTTATGCTAAATTTAAAAATATTTTAATAATATTTTGTTAAGTAGTGTCATCTTCTGTGTATGTTCTCTTTCATCATGTCATTGTTGTGACGTCATCACATATATATATGCATTCCATCTATATCTTCTTTCGTTCTGTTGTCATGCGTGAACAGATATATGTTCTCTGTTCTAGTATGTTCCAGTGTATTCGTTCTCTCTATTGTTGTTGTATGTTCTCATTATTACTCTCGTGTGAGTTCTGGAATCACTAGTGCCTTCTATAACATTCCGTTTGTTCCGAACCCATGTATTTATATACCCATCCACTCGTATCAATAAAGTGAATTGTACATACACGATAACTTAAGCTTTTCTCTGACTAACAACTGGATAGTGGTTTACTACCTATCACAATTTCAAACAGACATTGACTTGTTCCGTTTTTAATGCTGATTCAGAGTATGGTACTGGTTTTCAGTTAATCTTAGTTTTTCTAGTCCAAATACACTATATACTATTAATTTAGTAAAAATCTATCATTTGANTTATCTTTATTTAGTTAAGTAACAGTACATGACCAACCCTATTCTGGAGAAATATAAAAATCCAAAAGGATAGAAATCAAGTGCAAAATAAGTCAACTGAAAGTAGCATGATTAAACAGTCAAGCAGTGCACCTGAAAAGCTTCAAACGAAGAAAATGCATAATTCAAAGAAGAAAATCATGCTTCTCATGCTTTCGACACATCAAAAGTATAGCACACCAGAAGATAATTTATAACTTAATTTAAAAAAATACTACCAAGCTGGTGCTAGTTATTGATGCAAATCCACCAAACTGATGCGTGATTGAGACATATAGTTAACTACGTAGGTTGAAATCGAACAATTCTTATATTTGTCACTTTTTGCCTTGATTTTGATGCAATTAGTTACTTAGGACGACTGATTTTTCTCTGTCCTAGGAAACAAGTCAATGTTGTTTCACCCGGTTTCAAACGAATATGCATCTATCCATGTGAATTCGTCAATTAGCTTTATCAATAATCAGACAAGTATTCAGAGGTCTGATAGTAGGGTACGTACTATGCAGAAAATATCAGAAAGGCATTATTCGTTGAGTTTTTCTTATTAAGGACTCATCAATCAGTACACTGCCTGAGTCGAAAGAGTGTGACCAAACGAGTGAATGCTTCCTTAATTTCTTTTGAATTGGTGTTAGCGAATGACCCTGAATGTTTCTATTTTCTTTGTTTTTCACTTCCTCTGTTAGATATCTCTTTCGATATGAATTATCTCAGTTCATTTCTCTATTTGTCATAGTATTTCTTTTCTTATACTCTAGATACATACATAAATGAAATATATATATATACTTTTTTTCTTTTTCTTTGATGTAGAATGCAGTTTCGGTGTGATCACTAGATGCATGTGTACGCGGACATTATTCGATTTAAAATAAAATAACCTAAATCGAAATGAGGAATCACATTCACGAAAAATTCTCCGTTGATTCTAGCTCATTAATTATCGTAGCTCGACCTCCTAGAGAAGAAGAAATGGTGATAGGTGTTTCGAATACACATGATGTCGGTGACCAAATAATTACTAGCTCGAATTTAAATCAGATTTTTAACTCTTATCTCTCGACTGCAATTATTATTCAGCCTGAATCTTTGGTGAAAGTTTCTCACAGGAGTATTTTAATCATCAATAATGTTGATGCTGCTCAGTAATTGAATCCTAATGATATGAAAAAACTGGCATCATTCATCATTGTTGTAACCCTGGAAAGCAACAATACCTTTCAACTTTCAGATGGCATAAAAGTTCATCTCTTCTTCACTGTTCAACAAAAACAAATACCCACAATTCCAGTTGATTACTTCTGCTCATTGTACGATATAAAAGCTTCAATGTGAAATGAAGAAGGTTGTGCGTGGCCGATGTACATTGCAGCTTTCGATCGATATGAATGTTGCTGTAATCACTTGACAACGTTTCGTCTTACCTGGATGCAACAATTGATACAGGAACAAAACTTCATCGCAAAAAATATTGCGTTTCTAGTCAGTCTATCAGTATATAATGTTTACTGTATGGACATTGCCAATTATATTATACTCATGCGATTGATTCGTCCAAAGATAAGTTTAATGAGGATAGCTATCAGAGACCGACGCGAATAGAAAAATCGCAACTCGATTCGATTCGACTCCATTCGAGTCATACACAACAGAAAATTGCATCACTGCTAATAGAGTGGGTGCGCAGCTATGATAAGCTATTGCTTCATCTATCTTGAGGGATCGTATTCTTTTCTTTTGCTTTTAAGTGTATTTCGCTAAAATAATCATAATATAAAAACAGATTCTACAAGAAAAAGTAATTTCATAGCAAAAAAGAGATTGAGCATGAATGCATATAAAGATTGTAATCAAGGGAAAGAACTATCTTGTCTATTTTCCAAACTGCACTTCCAATCCACATGCACCGGAATTTCCTTGAATTTTCTGAGAATGCTGAGATCTTCCTGTTATTGCAAAGGTTTTAGTATCAATACCAGGGATTTTTTATCTATGGGTCCTTTTTTGACATGATTTGCAACGAGACCTGAGATATTCTAGGGTTTTGCAGCCTGCTTTGAATTTCGAAGGATCCCAATGATGTTTGCTAAAGTTTTCGAAAATACCAGTAACTGTGGGAGCTGCTGTCTTGAATTTGGGTTCCACAGAATTAGTCTGAACTATTTAGTATACATATGGCATTCCAAAAGTAATAGAGTCTCAGCTTTCACCGATTAATTCTATCAGTAAGAAACTGCAAGCGCACGTGTAGGCACCTGAACAATATTAGATATATACAGAACACAAATGCGATGAATTAAAGACGAATTACCGTATAGTGAAAATGAAAATATCAATCACTGTTATTTTCGATTGAGCTAATAAAGAGATTGTTTTTCACTATCAAGATGTCAAAATTTGAACTAGTTTGCATGACAATTTGTCTAGCAGCGATGAGCTGCAACCCGATGGTAAAGTTCCTGCAAGGTGTTGCAATTACACGACACATACCGCGAAAAATATTTGAAAATAACATCAGTGCTGCGACTCGGAAGTGGAACCGAATGGACGCTTCGAATTCAATTCGATTTGATTCTGTTGACTTCTATATTCGATTCGATTTGATTCGATCCACTTTTTCAAAATCTCAATTCGATTCGTTTTCGGTCTCCGATAGATATGATACCATTGACGTCATTCGTCAGCACGATGATTCTTTTCGTATTTTCATACCACGGATCGCGACTTTGTGCAACCGACCAACGATAAATCAGGAGATGATCCATTGTCGTGGTAGCATTGGTGCGTTATCTGTCGTCATGAATTTTTTTCTTATTCACATGGACTGTTTCAAAACAACTAATAGTTGTTTTCAATGTAGGATTCTAACTTTATTCACCAAGATTATCAACCATCATTCATATTCTTGTCGGAATTCTTTTCACTGCGCCCATAATTGTTGCTAGTGTAGCAGTAACGGTGGCCGTTAGTCTGGAATTCTACGAATCGTTCACAGTAATGCGCTACTACTCTGATCGAATCTGTTGGCTTAATAATAAATTGATTTATTATTTTCTAACTTTTCCAATCGGTATGTTTATTCTGAGCAATGTATCTGCTTTTACAGCGGCTATAGGATACTTTATTAAAAATACTCGACGACCTATTCCGTCTTATAAACCTATGAAATGGCTTTTAATCTTTCTTTTGATATCATCTTGCATCCAGTGCTTTCTTTGTGTGATAAGTTCTAGACAATAATTTTGGTTCTCCATATTCTGCTATTTTTTTCTCGCTTTGTCAATGGCTTGCAATCTCGGTGCTTCATCATAGCATATGTTAAAATTGTCAAACAAAAATCAATCACGAAAAGTGAAACTATTCAAAAACGAAATATCATACCCTCAGCCATATATGCATTCAATACACTTTAAGCAAACGCAATCAAACGAAAACACAACTCGTTATGAATCTGAAGTGGAAACGTACAGTGATTCCAATTACCAAACTATTGAACACCAGTAAAAGGATCAAATGTCTATGAACACTTCGTCTGAAATCAAATAATCGATAATTAGTTCTTTGCAGACGAAGTTCAGAAAGTTTAAAGAAGCAATGAATTGATCATGAGATCTACTCGATGATCATCGACTAAGAAAAATGTTTCTTCTTTCGTGATCTCAAAGAATTTATCAGAATTTTTACCAATTTCGATTCATATCCACTTTAATCCCGTTATTGGAATTCGAAGTGACTTAGGTAGGCCTCATGAGTAACATCAGTAACATCAAGATGTTCAAATTCGGCCTTGTTGTAAAACCTATTTATATGCATTCTGTGCTAGGTTCCCGCGGGAACGACTTTTTCCCACATTTTCCCGTCCCGTTTCCCGCGGGAATCGGGAAAGAGAAATCCCATGGAGATTTCGGCAATAGAATACGGGAACGGGAACGTTATAAAAATGTTTCCATTCCCGAAAATCTGTCGTTCCTATTTTTATGTTTATCGAATTGTGTCGGTGGAGCAATTTTTACTTTTGAAATAACTATTATGTTATTTGTATGAACAAAAACAAATAACAAATATCTGTTATAATAATTACATAAAGTGATTGGCTGCTCACCACACCACACATCATTACTCGTGTTCCACTTTCACTTGTCCATTTTAATACCGTTTTACATTGTAAAAATTTTATGTAATTTTGAGCAACGTCTTCCCCTTAAATCTGCGAATAATTTTTCCATAAATTGCTTCTTCCAATTGCATGTTTTACGAATGAAATCGATGTAATATAGAATGATACTAAATTTTGAAGTGCAGTTTTCCATAGAGTTGTTTTTGTTGAAGTCATTCACTTTATTGAAACTAAAATACAAGAAGAGCAAATATAGATAATAACGGCAAAATGTAACTAAAGTAGAGACAAAAAAAGCGAAATAGACGACATCCCAGGAGAATCATTCCGACCATTGGATCCTATCGGATGCCTGTCGGATCCGATCATGTTTCTATCGGAATTTCTCTAATCCGACAAAATCTCATCGGATTCCTGGTTGCGATCCGAGATTCGGATCCCTAGTATTGGATTTCATCGTATGATAAAACAGGCCTCCGCTACTGGGATTAAATGCTAATTCGTACATGAATAAGAAATTAGGTTTTTTCCGTCGGATCCGTTTCTGTTTCGACAACCCAGATTCCCATAAGATTTCATCGGATCGTAGGATCCGAACGGATTCGGTATCGGATTCATTCACCTGGGAGGAGATCATAAGTACGAAGAAAACAATTACCGATGGAATAGAAGGTATTGAATGCCAACAATAGATGAGTGTCCAAAAAGACATGAGACGAAGTGAATCTAAAAGACGGAATAGATATCATGAGCTAATAACTACGAAGAAAAAAAATTACCAATTGAATATAATGTATTGAATGACAACAATAGATGAGTGTCGAAAAAAGACACGAAGTTAAACGTAAAAGAATCGAATAAATGAGTGAAGCCAAGTATTAACGAAAGTATGAGCTAGAACATCGGCGACTATGGAAGTTTTTAACAGTTAAACGCGAACAGTATCATTTGTTAGTAAACAACCAACGCTAAATTTTTTTCTTCCATGCGTTTTCTGTGAAATATATGTTGTTTTGTGAAATATGAGACGCAGCAATAAGATTATAAGTGAAATTAAAATTCTTTCAATGCGAACAATGGAATCATAATAGAACCTGTGAAAAACTTTCGGGAACAGGATTTGGGAAAGGGAATTCCCGTGAAATTTTCGGGAATAGAATACGGGAACGGGAAACGGAAACCAAGAAAAGTCGTTCCCGCGTGACCCTAGGTTTAAGAGCATACAGAGTAGGACTATTTCTACTAGTCTAAAGTAGCATTTTGTGGTCAAACGTAGTGTCTCATTAGAAGCAGTCATGATTACCGTTTATTCTCTGCATGTGCTTCGAAATAAATTACCTTAGTCATTGTATCTGGTTCTCATTCGTTATTTACATAAAGACGAAAAACATGTATTTTGTTGTAGAATGAGTGATGATTTACTACTCAATTTTCTATGAGGAAATTTTCTTGTGCTACGCGTCGTGCAAGCGTCATCTAACGGAAGTCTTCGGAAGAATTGCAATTGAATTCGTAACAATTGTAATCTTTGACAATAATTTTATTATCTAAATTTATTGTACAATCGAAGTATCAGTTCAAACACTTGAAGAAAGAAAAACTACGGTTGTCCTTACTTTTAAATCTGAAGAATGTCCATATCGACACGGTACTAAGTGCCCTTCACATTGAAATCAGTAGTTCCGACTACTACACTTCAAATAAAAAAGCTTTGCAGCGTTAACACTCAAATATGAAGTTGTTGGACTTTCCATGAGCTATTACAATAAGCGTTGTCTTCAATATAGCTAATATCAATTTCATATTTCGGATTCAACTTGTATAGCTATTAATAGATGCATGATTGCAAAACGATTAATATTGCCAACACATCAATGATGAATGGGAAGACATGAGTAAAGCGTCGATGCGTTTTTGTGCACCTACTGCCATAACTAGCCCTTTTCTCTTGTACTTTTGTGGGTTTTTGTTTTCCAACTTAGTTTTTGCGTCTTTTTTCGCCTCTTTTATTTTAGCCGTTCACTCTTATTATTAAAATTGTCTAAGGCTGCATTTTTTCATCGATTCATGTGCTGACGTTGGTGTAATCTATGATTGTTGACATGCTTGATTGCGTTTTCTTTCCTTTGTATCAGTCCTATTTTTCCGCATCCTCGCTCTTTCTTTTTCTTTTATTTATTCGCTGTCTCCTTTTTCTTTCCATTCCATATTTGTGTCAGTAGAGAACATGCGCTTAGTAGAAGAAAACTTACTTGGAATCTATATTTTTAATTGATTCTTTCTCTTTGACTTTCTAGAAAGCATATCCCAATATTAGCTGTAATATCTTTCCCTCGGGTAGGTAAACCTGAAAAAATGGGGACATTCTTTTTTTTGTAAAAGTTGTTATCTTGTCGTTTATTTAAAAAAAAACAACTTTTCTTTGGTGTACAATATTGCTTACATTTTTAACATTCAACTATGATTTTTTTGTATAAGACATTACATTGAAACTTTTTTATTTGTCACAAGGTTGAAATTTCAACAAGATATATACAGGTAGTAGAATATTAATTCATAAGCGAAATTTTGCATTTCTGTCATGAATTAGTATTACACTATCAAACAAATTTTAATGGTCCAATACCAATTTTTTTCCAATAGCAAAAGCGTTTAAACCCCCCCTAGAATAAAAGGCCACCCCATATTAGAAGGCCACCCTCATTGCAAGGCCACCCCCAAGAAAAAGTTCACAAGACCTAATAGAAGGCCATGGGATCTCCAGACACTTTTTTCAGAAATGCAGTGGAATTTTCAGGTTTTAGCACTAAAAAGCCTAGTTTTTCAGTAGAAAATCTGGTGTTTTCTAGTAAAAAATCTGTTGTGTACTCAAAAGTTGAGTATACACTCTAGAATCGGCCAGTGTGTCTGGGTGGCCGGCCCTCCGTTTACACGATAACTCTTTACAAATACATTCGATTGAGCTGAAACTTTGTACACAGAATTGTCTGATCAATATCTCGGTCGAGTTCGAAGATGAGAAGGATCCGGAAAATAATAGCTGAGTTATCGAATAAATAGTCATTATTGACCAAACAATCCCTGAGGGGGTGTACAGGGATTTTTTCAAAAAAAAATGTTTTTCTCAGAATTATCAACCACGTATAAAAATTGACTCAGTCTTCAACGTGGATTTCGAATCTGATATTAGTTTTGAACTAAATCGCAGCCTTCTAAAAAAAACACCGCCTGGAAAAGATCTCGAAATACACAAAAACTGCATCCCGAAACTAAATGCCTAGATATGTTTCAGATGACCACTAGTTTTGGGGTTTCCCAAAAAGGTTTACCAAGATACTTCTTCCGTGCACACATTCTAGAATAACTGGTTTGTCTCATTCCCTTTTTGAAGTACACATAACTCTCGGACTTAGGTCCGAGGTTTTCATATTTATTTGTAAAAAACTCATTTTTTGAAAAAACTGACATTTTTCCTACTAAAAAAATGGTTTCCCAATATTTGACTGCTAACAGTGTCTGTTTTCATTGGAAAAATTTTTTAAAAATCCTTAACTTTCTCGGTAAATCCTAACAAAACATAGCCCACAATAGTAGGCCACTGTCGGAGGAGCGATGTAAATTTTCATAATAGAAGGCCATGGCCTTTTATTCTGGGGAGGGGTTTAGTGATGGCAGAGGTTATTTTAAAATTTGTTTTCAAGAATACATTATCTAGATGAACTTATTTAAAGAGTGTTCTCGTATATAGCTTAGTGAAAATTCTACTCTCAAATAAACAGCCACAATAAATGCAATCAAAACAAAAGCTCTGAACAATAGTAATATGCACTGCGAATAATATGGTACTCTTTGGCGCTAACTCTATAAGATTACCGAAACATTCACCCATTACTAGATAGTAGAATGAGGAGATATCACATAACACAGTGAATTCTACTTCTAAGAACAAACCTACTTTTAAAAATTTTAATATTCTTTTCATAGTTTGTTGCTTTTGGTGGCAGATACACGGTGTACATTTACGACTAAGAGCACCCTTGAAAATTCAAAGTAAATGATTCATTTGATACTGTAACGATTTTAGTGCTTATTCCACACCAGAATTAAATTATTCTCTGTCGTCTACTCTTTATATACTCAGCGTAGAACGAGAGAGGAAACATAAGAGAGATAATAGCGAGATAAAGAGAATGAGCACACATTGAGCATTAATTAGAGTAGAAGTATGCGCTAGACTAAATATTGATATGTGGTTATATAAGGAGAAAAGATAAACTGAACACGATGAGAGCCAGTAGACGGTTACATATTGAGTAGTATATACATATCGAAGAGAGAAGAGTAAAACATAATATAACAGCCGATGACAGGATACGGTTGTAATAACATGCACAAGCAATCAACTCCATAAGAGAGTGATACTATATAACGATATACAATAAACTCAACCGAGGTTGTTACAGATACTTATTAACTATTAATAATTAATTTTGAAATAATACTCTTGTTGAAAACTCTCGTCCGTAAAATAAATGTTGAACTTGTTCTTCCGCAGAAATTTTATTTGTTTAACAAATAATATAACGTAAAATAGGATGTTTCCATCATATCTCTATCGATCATTATTATGAGAATTTGTTGAACTTATCGCCCAGTTATTTTTATAGAACTTTAGCTGATGCAGAATCTGCTACATGATGTGTTTGTTCAACACTGTTCTCCTTCTCTGTTTTACTACTGAAACGTTGAAGGTCGCCTTCAGCTCACTATGATAGTATTTGATCAGACGTTTTATTTTAATTTTCCACTAGTCGAATTTAATAAAATATTGCACCATGAGTGGCAAGCAAAATAAAACCACAGATTAGTATACAATGAGACACGTGTGACGATAATCAATCATTGGAGTCTCTTGAAATGCAATGAGGAAATCGTTGAATAAATCATTGAAGTTTCATGAAAGTTTAAGGAAACTGATAAGCTTCTTAGTAGATTTTATTAATCTAATATTTTTCATTTTATCTTATCGAATGTGCATGGAGGGAGACTCCAAAAGCTAGAACCACTCTCCAAACACGACTGATTTAGTCATGTGGTTATTTTATTTTTTGAAGAAAGACTAATATATTGGCTATATATTATACCTATTTCATTGAATTACTTTTTCATGCAATACTCTGTACATTGTAACGTAGGAGGCGACTTCCTCATGTTCTCCTATCAAATGAAAAGCATGAAAATACACTCGTGTAGGCTCTATTAAATCGTGTACCCATTATAAAAGTAACATGCACAAGGTTTTCGATATGTGTGAGTAACTGCAGCGATACTTCATCAAATATTTTTCTAATATTCTTGTTTTTAAGTGCTTGCAAAGCATGTTTTTCGCAATCCTAATGAGGAAGTGCCTTCTAATCTAGACGATGTGCCATAACTATATTTTCGATACAAAATATGCAATATATCCATATTGGTTCAATGAATCACATTTTTTCCTCGTTAATAGAGAACACTTCAGCATTCTTTTTCATAAAACACATGTTGTAAGATACACCTTTGAACTAATTATGACTTCTGAGTAAAATACATAGTAAGATAAGATCTCCAATTTTGGTAAAAGTAGGTCTTGCTCAATTGAGATATACATACTTTGTTAAATTTAACATAGTTCACAAAGAAACGTTTTTAGGAACATCAGTAATAGGGGTTTCAAAAAAATGTGGAACATTGACTTCTCAGCTACCCTCCACCCCGCTCCCCCGCCCACCACAAAACGCCCTAAAATATTAGTCTGTACAGAAAGTGATTATATTGAAGACCCAATATCTAGAGAGTTTTTAAACCAATCAAGCTGAAAACTGTAGCAGTGATAGCTATCTGTGACTTATGATTCCAGTAGAAATTTCAAACATCCATCTCTCGCTGGTCACGAGATATGAAACACCAAATCTGCCTAAATCATGATATTGATGAGTAAGAGCGGTAGAATACTCACGACTGCACTCTTTGAACTGAAATTTGTACTACATGTACAATTCAGCGGTATGTATACCCAAAAAACGACTTAACTTGATTAGAAAAATGCTTCTTAAAATACTGAACCCTCAACATTTAAAATTTTTCCAAGGACAGTTTCTGTAGGATTTTTATAAAACTTCAATACAAAACAGTGGTTCCAAATTTTTAAAAATCACTGTTGCCAATGCTCATAAAAACGTTTCTTTATAAACTATGTTAAATTTAACAAAGTATGTATATCTCAATTGAGCAAGACCTAGTTTTACCAAAATTGGAGATCTTATCTTACTATGTATTTTACTCAGAAGTCATAATTAGTTCAAAGGTGTATCTTACAACATGTGTCTTATGAAAAAGAATGCTGAAGTGTCCTCTATTAACGAGGAACAAAATAAACAGGATACATTGAACCAATATGGATATATTGCATATTTTTTATCGAAAATATAGTTATGATACCCCCTGTATTTACGACTTTACTTATAAAAAGGTACGTAACCAATTCCAAGCACACAATATAGTTATTAGTTCACACTATCATAGTCATCTAGAATATGATGTTTATAATCTTCACGATTATTCAACTTGCATTCGGGGTCGCCGGAAGTACAGCGAGTAACTCTTTATCTGATTGTAAAGCCGTAGCTGCCAAATTCTACAATACATACAGTGGAGTAGCCGTTATTTCTATTACCAGTTCTACTTGTACCAACATTTCGTGTAGTTCCGGTTTTACTAGTACAACATGTCCCGGTACGATGTACGATAGTACGTGCGTGTTTCAGCATAAACTATGTATCTCTTGTTCTGGCAGTTCAACGATTCGTATTCGTGTTCAGTCGAATGGTTTGCCACTTTTCTGTCCCAGTGTGCCGGTTCGTATGAGTGAACTTAACATTGACTTCGAAGTGAATTTCAATCCCGACGTGAGTGTGAATTCTCCTGTACATAATCCAACAACTGTGTCAGACTTGAGCTCAATCGTTTGCAACATCAATAACCAAGCGTCTGTACCGACCTTATCAAATGTGGTACCTTACATAGACGTTGCTGTTTTAAATACCCTAGCCGCTATGAGCGTTGACGGTGTTCCGATTTTGAATGCCAACAGTGCAAATAATGTTGATCCATTTTATCCAGCTGGAGGCTATGCAGCAGAATCAGTCGATGCATGTTTAGGACATCTGAACCCGTCAAATAACGGTTACCATTACCATGCTGCATCAGGTTGTGCTCTGAGTCCACCCAACGAAAGTATATCGTCCTGTTAGTCCACTCCAGCTTGCAAAACAACCCAGGTCCATCAAAACGGATATCCGTTACGGACTGTTGAGTGGACACAGTTATACGGACCGTAACATCATTAAAATAAGCCCGTATACGGCCGTATTTTCACAGTATACGATCCTTTATTACTGTGCCCAGAGATAGTAACGTATACGGAGCCGTATACTGTGAAAATGCGGCCGTATACAGGCCTATTTTAATGATGTTACGGTCCGTATAACTGCGTCCACTCAACGGTCCGTATCGTTCGACCTGGGAAGTGTAGCAAATTACAGTATATCAACGTATGCATCATATCGAACATTAACGGTGATTGGAATAGCTAAAGACGGACATGTTGTATATGGACCTTATGATTCAACGGGCACCGAAGTGAGAATGCACTCGATCTTGAGACAGGAACATTCTGAAGCCTAGAGATTTCATCTAGCTTCGCGACAATAGTACTTAGTGAATTGGAATGTATTCTGGAAAACTGTGCGAACACTGAAATATGTAGAAAGTTCGTAGAAGTTCTCTTTGCATATACGTTGACTTTTTCGTTTCCGAACGCAACCTAATATAATAAACATTTGGCGGGTAGTGACATCCGTTCCATGAATAGGTAAAAAGAATTTGTGTAAATTTTAAATCGAGACCAAGATATTACAAACAAGGCCGCGCAGGTGCTTGAATTTAGAAGATGCATAGTCGTAGCCACCCATCTACAAAATCACGGTCATCCTAAACATGAATGGATATTTTTCTTGACTAAGAGGATGAAATCAAGAGAAAACAAGAAGATCTCTAAGAAAAAACGCACAACTGGTGTGTATAAAGTGAACTACAAACACTATAACAACAATAATACAATCGCAGCAATTAGAGAAGCTGACGTAATATCACACCCTGAATTTTTATTTTTGAAGACTTGTAGCACAAAATAGAATCATATTTAAGAGGATGACCCTTTGTAAATAATATTAATAGTCATCATCATTGATAGTTTTGCCTGGCTAAGAGATAAACTATGGTCATTGATGTATTCTGAATCTTATAGGTAACAAATGGTTTTGATATATGTAATGGTAAATTTTTTGATTCGACTGGAAATTATGCTTATTTTGCAACGCGAACATACCCGTATATAACGGGCTGTTTCGGTCCTGGAAACTATCCATCAGTCTTCCCAAACTGTACAACAAATGGACCCAAGGCATAAACGAAATCAGCATATGCTCTTAATCAAACCACTACACAGGGATCGAACAGTCAAAGAAAGTCTGTAGATCATCTAATGATGGCAATGTTGTTTACGCTCGTCATGGTGTTCGGAAAATTGTGATTTTTCTGATAACATATATTAAATGAAACGAATTAGTTATATATGTTTCATGTTTTGAGACTTCTTTCATATTGCTATGCTTTCTTTTTCTTTTCTTGAAAATTAAAATAATTTAACCGCTTATTTTTGCTCATCATCATTGAACTGTATTTAAAGAGAATACAATACTAGATCATCATAAAGTTTTAGAGTCAGGTGTACGATAACATTTTGTCCATAGTTGGTAAGAAGAAATTTATTTTCTCTTGAACATTAGACAGTTGATTTGTTTTCCTGTTCGCTTGAATTTGCTAACGATTAAAAAGCATTTGATTTGATTTCGACGATGATCAATTGACACTCTATATGATTACTAGTTGTGACGTAGCAGTTTGTTCATTCTTGATTTATTTCTTTGATGTATTGGTAAAACGATCAAGAATACGCTTAGAAAAAGACATACCTACATCTTATGTATTAATAAATAGAATTCATGAAAACAAAAGTAACGACTCGCTAATAGTCTTCACTAGTTGATCCACTTTTAGTATTGATTTATGACATATTCGCTAAATGTGTTTGGAATATAATCCTGAAAGCATATATTATACTCTTCGTAGTTTCGATTCTAATTCTAACAAACACATTTATCACATCATTTTTTTAACAGAGAAACCCTTTTGATAAGTGTAAATAAGTTACAATGTACAAATATTGACTCAAAATTAATACTATTCATTGATCAAAACAAGAAACGAAGTTTTGTTTTTTATCAATGAGAACAAAAAGATGTAGTTCATTTCGGACAAATATCGTATCGATCAGTACCAATGAATTCGTCTATGTAATTGATTTCATTGATGAAGAAATGTGATGGAGCTCTTCTATCACCATGACTAACAAGAATGGCTATTGTCACAGTCTTTTCATAGATCTTGTTAAGAAATAGTATCAACTTTCATTAACTGTGATCCCAAAGAAATCTATTTATTGTCATAATTCTATATCTAAAAGCTGTTGATTCTAACCTTTTTTGGTACAGAGACAAGCGAATGAAGATGTCAGACACAAACGTGGTGATAAATGAAAGTAAATTATTCGATCATTCAGTTTTTTTAATATGGGGCTTCATGTTTCTTATTCTATATTTAAAGGGATGGTAAGCGGAACCCATTTTTAGATACAGATGTAGATATTGAACATATTTCAATGAATTTTGATGACTTTGAACTCCTCATATACAATATCAAACTAGTCCATTCGTTTCAAAATGCTTGACTATTCTGTTTTATGTCTGTTGAAACATAAATTATGTATTCTATTTTCATTCTACTTTTGTTTTATGTATAGAGTGAACTCTGATACCAGTAATGTAAGATCGTCTTCTTTGTGTTTATGAGATAGAAAATCTTCAAGTGTGTGTTAGTGATTGAAATTGTAAGTATTGACGCATAGTGAGATGTTGATCGATTTTCCTTTTATTTACTTCTAGTTTCGGCGCTTTTTATATAAGATCATTACATCTACGATTGCTATTCTTTTCTTATTGTCAATAACACTTCAACTGGTCAAATTCTATTGGATTAGGTATATATACTGGTTTCTACATATTTACTGTTACACTGATTTCCAAAATTACCTTTGACATTTTATGAAGATCTCATTTGCTCAATAAGAACTACAGAAAAAATATTCTATGCATATTTTATTATTTTGAAAAGCATAACCAAGTGGAAATTATTAGTTCTATGTGATACATTCTATTTAACACAATCTTCATCTTAACAATAGGAATTTGTCCAATGATAGCTATGTGCAATAATCATGATAGGTTTCTTAAAATATTTTGTCAAAGAATATAACACTATTTTGAGATAGGTGAATCCAAATGTTCGACTTTACATCGAATTACACCAGTAATAATTCACTAGTTTTGTTTCATGGTAAGAACCTATTTCAGTAACGTTGGTAATGATAATTTTCAATAATTACTTCATTCGAACGACATTGGAAACAAACATTAATTACTTTATTCTATTTGATTTTTTTGTGTATGCGTCAAATTGTGTTTGTATAAGTTTGATAGTGTTTGAACAGCATCTGCAGCCACCAGATATGTTATTATACGACACTTGAACTACATAGGGAATTCACAGGTAAGTGGTTTTTTGGACTTTTAGTTACCTCATATTGTTCTATTATACGAATGTATATTATGATATATGTTTTTCTTTGCCATTTTCATTCCAAATATATATTCAAACTTGAAGTTAGATGCTCTATTGGCCATGAGTCATACTCGGAAGCATCTTCCGATGTAGTTTATGTCGATAACTGAGAGCATATTTTAATAACAAGTTGGTCTATTGAAATCTCGCTACATGTTTGTCTAATTTGAAGATGTTTCAATAAATACAGTTACAGAATGATATAAGACAGAAAAAGTCTAGCCTATGCGACTATGGTTTTTCTGAATCGGACTATACTTAAAAAGATGAAGAATTAAAGATGGACTTTTATTTCGAACGATTTTTTGGTAACTATGTTCTGACTTGTATCTCCTTCGTTCTGAATCATTTTTTGGTTGAGATTTGTGACTTTAAACTGGATTCCTTACATGCATTCGAATCCAACTGTCAAACATGATCGCATTTTCTATATTCTAGACGAGGACTTTGTACCGTTCACGAACTCATTGTCTTCACTATTGATCGAACGCAAAAGGCCTTTCTTTGACTGTTTATGATACAGAAAAAAAGTAATAAGTAATAAAAATTATGCTTGAAAAAACCGATAGGAACGAGAAAATATGCCCTCATTTTATCTTGCTGTTTCAAAGTATACCTGAAAATTATTTTTTTCTGCTTGACTTTAAACGCTATCAGGCTTCGTCCAATAATATTCATCTTAAAAAATGAGTATCAGGCGACAAACACGGTTAGAAAAGAAAAAAACTTGCTTCGCGATATCGACACGTCTATGTAAGTCACATTGCCAATACAGAAAGTGATGAGAAAAATAACTGAAAAGGTTTGTATTCGATCCGATAAACAGTAGTGACACAGCATCATTGATAAAAGCGCAATATACAGCAAGACATGACATCGTCGTGCCCTTTCAAAAATAATGATACAACAGAGAAAAGTTGTTCCACGGAGAACGACTGGGACAAGGTCATTCCAATTGCGCCATATCTAAAGAAAGCTAAATATGGACTCAACAACTCTATGCCACTATTTTTCTTCATCAGCCCTTACCGCTTCGTTGGCATTGGTCTTTTCGCATCCTTATTCTTGCCAACGATTGTTGTCGGTATGTTATCAATTATCGTACTTATTTTTCCGCTCTTCCAACAGATTTTACGCTACTATAACTGGTTACCAACTCCTCATTCAAATGAGATCATTCGTACAATGTATGCTGCACGATGCGATGGGGACTTCGTCGTTTTTCTCATCGGTAGCCGACCCAATGGAGCCAATCCTTTTACCAAATCTTATTTAGAAATACGAGATGCTTTTAAAAGCATGATAGCAGAATTGGAATCGGACCCAACATCAGGTTATATGGGAGGTGATCTCTATGTTGGCGCAAACGAACGCAAGAGTACTACTCTCTACGTACAATACTGGCGCAGTTATGAGTCACTACAAAACTGGACTCATAAAAGAATGGGTGTTCATTTCAAAGCGATGGCAAATTACATGAAGACAGATCGATTTGAAGCAGTGAATGGTATATGGCATGAAACATATAAAGTGAGAGATGGAGAATACGAAGCTATCTACGGCAATATGCCACCAATGGGTCTCGCTCTCGCCACAGTAGCCGTCCCCGAAAAAAAGTTCAACAATGGTCCAGGTAGAATGGAGCGACGAAACAAGGAGAAGCAGGCCCAGGCTGCCATGGAAAATGTCTCCAAGGACTTCTAGATAAATGCGTTATTTGAAAAGCACATTGGAACTCTATGAATTTTTGATTTCAGAAATATTCTTTTTTCTCTTTTAAGTTATTTCCTGTGTTCGAGATATACAAACCTGTTTCTTTCTGACTCTGTAAACGTGTTGTTTGTTGCCTGGATGAAAGATTGGATCGTTCGAGGAAGCGCTTCAAGCTGTTCGAAACACTAAAGAAACTATTTAATTAATATCTTCAGCAGCAAGAAAAAACATCCACTGCTCCTCGAGATGGAAAAGACATCGTCTCGGAGCAGCTCAATCGAGTTACAATGATTGGTAACGGAGTTACTTTTCTAGCTGTTTAGCAACTGATTTTCACTGCTTATTTTCTTTTGCCCCTTATGTAATCTACATTAATTCAGTTTTATATATCAGTATTGACATACTAACTATTTAATATGATGTGGCACGTTTTGTTCAAAAATATAATCCTTAATTATTTTCAACTACATACGAACTATAGCTATCGAAGTACTGCGGTAAGATGAGAACTGATACCAATTGCTAAACTTCCCATTAAGTATCATGCCTTAAAATGAATGGGCTCTGTCATCCCGTGTTGAGTCCTACTGTATACGGAAAAACCGTGGACAATTATCGAGAAAAGCGCGTATTGTCTGTAATTGGCTTGACAATCATGGTAACAATCATCATCTTCCAGTATGATGAAAACATAGTTTGGAGAGATGTACATCTCATTGTTGAAGGTATCTTTAAAAAAAGAAATTCGTTCATTAAGAGGGAAACCATGGAATGATATTTGTTGACCTCAAATCAATAAGACATCTAATCATGTGAATAAAAAAAAAGAGGAGAAAAGACTTTCAATCTCAACGATGTGTTTGCTAGAATAATTGCCTTATGTTTTGCTTTAGATAGTGCTAGGTAATGATATTCCGTAAAACTACTCATAAAAGTTAATTAGACATTTCAAAAAAGATGATTTCAAAACGGGTGCGCCAAACTATGAAATGCGACACAAAAATATTGGAAAATCAGAATTTGCAACGATGATCGTTTCAGTTATTTCGCGAACGGTCGCCGTAATGTATGTTTCTTAATCGTTGCTATTAGCATTCGTAGGATAAGTCGTCAATGTGTACAATGGCGAGACTTTATTTTGATTGTTTAAAGTAAACATGATGATTGTTCTATATAAGACATGAGACGATGGATAGAATATTCACATTCTCAGTCGCTAAAGTTTGAGTATAGCAGATCTTATACTTAGGATTCTTTCGCTTGAATTCAAGAACTTGGCTCATTAGAAACAAAAGTAATAGATTTTTCAAAAATTGACACTGAAAAATGTCTCATAAATCGATGAAAAATCAATAAAACTAGAATCAGTAAAATAGGGATAATATTTTTTCTTCAATACTATAGTCTCATAATGAGCTCGTGCGATATTGTCAAAAACATTGTGCCAAAAATGATCCACTTAGACTGATTGATTTTGTTTCTGACTACCCATGATACATTAACCAAAGATCTACTTCTTTGTAATCATGCTATGCGTATTGATATTTTTTCATTGATCAGTTTTAGGGGGGGATAGGTGATTGAAATCCGCCATCGACTTTTATGATGTTCTTTGATTAATGGCCCATAATAAATGTATGACAATTAGCTATCAACTATTGATAGTTGGTGCGATGCAATCGTTTGAATACACTCACTAGTACGTCGAAAATGCTGATGATCTAATGGAATCGATGCGTATAAAATTGCTGTAGTCTTTCTACGAATAGAAAGGTACATGTAAATAATCAGTTTCACTGGTATTCAGGCATTGGCTATCTTTCTAAACAGTCACTAAATGATCAAAATTTGCTTAGAGAATTTAAATCAGTTATTTTTTGGAAATGATTTTTCTTTTGTTGCATTCAAATCTACTTTTGACTAATTTTTGTATTGGTATTATTGAGTATCTCGTTTTAACGTCATAATTGCGTGCTCATTCTAGAATAAGTCAATAAACTTGTTCAATTCTTGGCTTCATAGAAGCAGATATTCATTAGTTGAAATTGTCTTAGTATGAGGGGTATGAAAATGTGATGGAGCGAGACAGTTATCTAGTGTGCTGCTACATAGTATCTCCATTTATCGACACATCCGATAAGTATGACTGGATGAATGCATAGATTTACATTAAGCTCACGCATTTCAACACAACTGAGAATATAGTACAATTTTTATCTATACATACCCAAGTAATTTAGAGTGAGGAATCTCTTCTTTTTATTGCTGATTGACTATTCGTAGAATCGTCTTACTCGTCAAGATTTCTAGCACATACTACGTGGTGCTCATTAATATGGGGTACAGTAGTTTTGTGGGTGTGTGCAAGAGAATAGATTATCTTAGATTGATGAATAGTGTTGACATATTCTTCTAGAAGATTGATATTTTATTCTTATTAGTCTCCCAATAGATATAGTCAAGAATATCGTCAGAAATGAAGGGACGAATGTTTTACGATGCCTTCGAGAAAATAACTGATGAGAAATTTTAGAAATTGATTACAAAGTAACGTTATTCCATAGAGCTTTAATCACTGTTACAAACGCATTAGAGTAATTCATGACGTATCAAAATGTGAAACATCATGAAGTTATTATCACTGCGTCATTAAATAAGAAGTTTGGTTTGTTCAATTCATCTTGAGAATCTACATTTTATTTTATTGAATCCATTGTAAAATTGCAGTTATGAACTTTCAAATAAATTTTCTGAAAATACATGGTACTCATGAATCAAACAGTAAAGAAGAGACAGAGCGATAATGTTGAGCTGTTAGTGGTTTGAATGCAAATTAGGCTGTTTTAGAGTATCAGCAAGATTCTTGATTTCGCGATGTAATACTCTTTCGATCGCTGAACAATTCAATGATTATGTATACTGATGGTCATTCGTCAAATAGATTTTCTTAAAATGACGAATTCTTGATTGTTTTTTTTGTAAAGTTGATTTTTATTTATTTGCGAAAAAATTGAATATAAACCGATCAATATATTTGATCTATCAGAGTGCTAGCTGAATCATCAACTTTACATATGAATTATTCGATAAAATTGTTTTAAATTGTCAATCATTAGTTTCAAAAGTTATTTGTTTCTATTTCAAATACATATCGAATCAAATCAAATACCAAAGGTACGAAGTCCAATCGAAAACAAGAAACAAATGTTATTCATCTTTTTCTACTTTATGTGTACCCATTAATCGATCCCATAACGTGAGAAAACTGCCATAATTCATTTTTGCATATTGATGATGATAATCATGTTGTAACGTACCAGATAATAACCATGGGCAATAATATTGTGGACTAATGTATGGTAAATCATAGCCACTATGAGCATTTATTGTTTGATAAACACGTATTCCTATCCATAAGCATAATGTAAACACATGTTTATCTTGAACAAGAAACGGTCCAAGCCAAACACCGAGTTGATTTTGAAATATTGATTCTAATGGATGAGCTAGAACAGATACGAAACCTGTTGGCTGTTTAAATACATGATGTTTTTTATGTATATATTTATATAGCCAACGCGTATGAAATAAATAATGTGTCCAAAAGAATATAAAATCTTCTGTTAGTATGAAAACAGCAATTTGCCATAGAATTGTAAATATCGATGGCATCGATGAACGAACAGAAACATGACCATTCAAGCTTATTATTGGATAGATTGTTGATAATGCTAAAATCAATGATAGTTGATGTTTTATTGTTTCAAGTTTAATTTCACGGATTATGTCAGGTTGAAAACGGAGTTTTCGTTTTTGTTTTTGTATTCGATATTTTTCAATGACAGGTATATCATGATATTCAATGAAAAGAAGAAATAAATTATACGACCAAAATACGACTTCAAACACTAAATAGATACTAATAGTGAATGTTAACCATTCCGATGAATTAAAATATGCATCACATATGTAAGCAAAAACTGTTTTTCCTAATGGAAAATCGTCAGCTGTCGATGTTGCATTCATTTCGTATTTTATAAAAATGACCACGTGTACGTTTTATGTACTTATGAATTTTATCTCTACACGCTGCTTTCTTGTTTTTTCTTCTATATTACCTGTTCTCTTACGAATATGTTCTATGATTAAAACAGAACGAAACAAAAAAAGAATCTTATCAAGAAAGTTTGACATACATTTTTGACATTGATCAATACTCGTGAGAGTAATTGCGTATATTTTAATCTTGAAACAATTCATGAAACTATTGCAACGTTTTGCTTATTATAAAGTTATGTTTCATGAAAATATCAGATTCAAATCAAGATATCAGCTAGGATCTAATCTTTTAAGTCAAGTATACTTGCCACATACGAATGCAAGAATTCTCTAGCCAATGAATGAGTCAGTCCAATACAAAAATTTTCTTTACTAACAGAAAGACTTTTTTATTACTCAACTTTGTCATTGTAATAATTAGATCATTTTGATGAATACAGATGGTACCTCGATTTTTCAAGTATTTCACACATCCTGTATGAACTAAGTACGAACAGCGATTAGATCTATTGCGTGTCATCTATTTACAACATGATTTGAAATGGATCGTTCAACATGCCGATGTTGAACTTTTCAATGTTAGCTCAGAAGAAGTTAATAATTCTACTGTACTTGTAAGATTTCTCTGAAATTCATATCTATTTTTGATGAAGACAGTGAATGAAAGTGTAAGGTGAAGTTTTATGATTTCTTTCCAATGTTCACAAATCAGTAGCGAGGAACTCGTTCAATTGATATCTCAATAGTGAATTACTATTTTGATTTTCACTAGTACTGTGTGAATGGTCTATCTGAAGCGTTGCATTTTTCGGTTTCAGCGATCAATACAAACGACATTAAATACTATGCATCCCAAGAGTTCGAAAATTCTGAAAGCTTCCTTTATATTCAACGGTTATCGTACTTGCTGTTGTTTGTATTTAGATAAAATGATTCTATGATGATACCATGAATGATGTAATTTTTGGTCGGATGGAACTTAAAACACCATTAACTGGCCAAAGTATAGAATTTAGAAATTAGTCAGTATCAATCTTGATTTATTTATCGAGATGCATTAGAGATTGTTAGGATGTTACCATTGACTTATATATAAATTACGACGATAGGATATAGTGAATTTTTCTATTTCGTCAGATTACAGGTTGGATAGATAATAATACTTGTATAATTAAAATTCAGCTAGAAAAATATGATGTTGTTGGATATCAATCGTCTTTAGTTGAGGAAAAACGTATGATATTGTGCAAAATCCTGTTTTTGCATGCATAGCATACACGCATTTTTATGTCAACGCTGTTAAATATTAGTAGAATAATAATTCGACATGGACACATTCTCAGATATAATGAAAAATTCTGAGCATGGACCTCAAGTCTTATGATTGTTATGATTTTGATATTTTCATTCTTGAAAACGATTGTTTAGGTAGATTATTTCTAGTTCTTTAACAATTTATAATGCATCGATCCAAATTACATTCGATGAGTTATACATTGAAGTTGCATTATTTTATATTACGAGTCATTGTAATGAAGAAATTATAACACAAAAGTAGATGAGTTAAACCTATGACGATAAAAACAACCACTGTATCAGCCAAACAACATCAACTATATTGTAGTATCATATATTTTGCCATCGTGAATAACTACCGATAGACTTCAATCATTTACAATTAATCACATTTTGGTGACATACGGCCGCGATACTGTTGATACAAAAACCGTAAGAAACAATCCAAGATGCCTTGAGAATAAATAGATGATCCATTAAACTACTAATGCTTAAGACTTAAATATATGTTCAAATTTGTTCTATGTTCTCGAACAGACTCTGAATTGTAGAAGTGATCATCGGATGATTGGCGAGTTTACACATCAATGGGATTTCAGATATACCGCAGAGATTCTATATTTGCTCTAGATCTGCATGTTATCTTGTTGTTTAGGCTTACGACAAATCCCGGAAACATAATTCATCAATATGAATTGTTGCCAAATCCTCACAGTATCTTAAATGGGACCACGACTTTATTGGACACTACATCGTAAACCATCGCCAGTATGATTTAGTAAATACATGTCTACAAGTAAGAATCGGTTTGCTCACTATTAATGGTTTTAGAGCTACAGTATAATAACATGAAAAAGATTAATATAATATAGGGAAACATGAATAGCTGGGAAGTATCTGCTGATCTATGTTAGTGCATCATTTTCAGGCTAATGCTACCGTCGGTTTGTTATTGATGTGTCTCTTTTTCTGTGAACATAAACAATTGTAGCGTCATATGTAACCTTCAGTTAATGATTCAGGTTTTTTTTCTTGAGAGTTTTGCAATCAATGGCAAAGCGGCAATACTAACCAAACTAAAACTGAGAAATACAATACATTTCATAATGATCGAATCCAAACTTTAGTGTATCAGATGTCGACCTACTTGCTAGAACCCATCGGTTCCAAGAAAATTGAGACATGGGTCCAATAGACTTGAAATCCAATGAGTTTTTAAATATTTATTGATGTATGCTTGCAAGCACCTGTCAAATGACATGTTCACATCTATAGAGTTGATTCATAGAGTTTGATTTGAAGCAAGTGTGGGCGTAAAATTTAAAATTGTTATCAGTATTTTGAATTATATTCATATTCAAATGTATCGGAGGAAGATTTGTTCAAGATTTAAAATAAAAATCTGTCGACAAATTCCATTCTAACTAGGAACGGGCGAGTGAAAATCATTTCGACAATTGAATGCGACCCTCTTGTATGGAAATTTCTGTAATAGGAACGAAGCCTTGCCTGAATCCGAGTCATTTCAGGGCAAGTGGATCTGATTATCGAATTCTACTTGAATCCAGTGAACGGCTATTGATCGACCTTTGGTCTTAGAATCAAATACAAATGACTACTCTACTACAGTCAAGTAAAATACAAATTTCGAATCTAAAAGTTGTTTCGTGGTCCAGCATTTCATGGAGTTTAATCTGCTTGTCTAATCAGTTCATATCCAGTAGCCGATTCATTCGTCTTTTTAGTCGCATGAGCTGCTCGGCAGGGTGACAGAAAACGAGACTCTTTGTATAGATATTTCGGTACAGTTTTCCTTCACAAAATGTCTCCATACAAGTTCGTATGTTCTTTAACACTGATACGCCGAAAATCTCTGATTGTACTATTTCACTATAATATTCTTGCTGCAACTAGTTACGAAAATGTTCAAAATAAAACAGAAGTTATAGAGACTATTTAGTTTCTAATTTTTTTTCGTGAGAACTCTTTTATGAATCGCCTTTCCTTCAATCAAAATCAGAAGTTATTACCTAAGTCACCAAGAAAGATAGATTTTTTATTTAGAAATTAGCACAAACAATGGAAGCAGCTAGCCACTCATTTAGTAAGCTTCCAGAGAAGACGATTTAGACTGGAAGAATTCATTGGAAGAATGTTTATTATACAGATTTAGCTGATTAAATAGTTTTTATATGGCATGCAAGTCGTGAAAAACTAGGAAAACGTTTGTGAAACCAGCTCAGTGAATAGTCTGTCTACGGGCACTGAACATTTAAAATCAACATCAAATGATGAAATCCTCTTAGCGAATTTCGACTTTATCGATTGAAGGACGGCTTGCATACAATGTACTGGCCCTTTTAAATTTACAGCTTATGGATGGATGTTCTTATGCTTAATGTTATATTCTTGGAGATTATTTAAATCTCGGTTGAATATTGGAATGTGTGTAAAAATGTGATTTATTGAATTCATAAGACCAACTACCATATCAACAGAGATACATATACTCGTTCGCATGCAATCCTTTTCTAGCATTGAATACTAGCGTTGTTTATCGTCCTACAGTATCGTTTTATACACAAAAACCTTCATAATCAATCAAGGATCAAGCAACATGAGGCGACAGACGTTACTTGTTCATAGAAAAAGAAGATTTTATTAATACGTTTATGTTAAATGGTCAAAGATATTCAATACAAAGTTTTATACTTTCAATGTTGATTATTGCTTTGCCTCTACTTACACACATGAGAATAGCTGTTCAACCTATGTTTCAAGAACTGCCAACGCCAGACATCTATGGTGGATGAACTAGAATTTAGATTTTTTTTCTTGAAGACCATTAAGATCGAGGACGATACGGTGCATCTTTTTCATGCGAATTTATGTTTTTTATTGTCGATGATTTTTCTTCTTATGTGAATAGACGAAGAACTTGAAATATTCATCACGATATTCTGACATATAGATTCAATACTAAAAAATTAATGAATCAGATTTCATTTGATGCTTGATAGTGTCAAATATTGAATGATGACTTCGAGACTCAATATCTAACTACCAATGGGCACTTGAAAATTGTTAAATCGTATTATTAGCTACAGGAGATGATAAAATATGTTTATCCATAAGTAGTATATGAATTCATTATGAGTTTATGCAAAAGTCGCGTACATCAAATCTAGCTTGCAAATTGTTATATGTGAGAATATGTACAACATTACCATTTGAACATACACGACAGTAAAATACCTACGAAGATTTTTAAAATTGCTGTTGGCAGTTTGTTTTTGTTGATGCAAGACATATATTGTGAGGACAAAGTTTTTGAATACTGTTTCTACAACTTTCTGGCCACACTATATAAACGTGAAATTCTATGTTTCTTGATCATATATGTACCTGTACTAGTTGATTTTACAATTATCCGATTAATGTATTGGTAACCTACTTCTTCCATTATGGGGAAAAACAAGAATATGGTATCGCAAAACAAATGTGACACACAAATAAGATCGGCATATAATTTGAAAATAGTGAAATAGCTAGATTGATGCTGTTCAATGATGAGTTTGAGATTCTCTATGACAAGAGAATGCATCATTTAGTCAAAATAGTCAAATATCTGAACGATGGTCATTGAATTATCAGATTCAAAATTAGTGCAACATCTTAAAAATGGAAATAATTCTTTGATATTGATACCAACAATCAAATTCGTTTGTTTACTGTCGACTGGATTCTTATATTCATAGATAATATCGATACTCGTTTGTTGTTTTAACCATAGTAAACGTTGAGAATCATCATTATTGTTGATTGTGAGTTCAATCTGAATTTGACCATCTTGATTCGAAATAAAATGTAGGTTAAATTTGGCTGAATGTCTTGCTAATCGTTTTAAAATAGACGTAAATGCATGATGTCTAGGTACACGTATGGCATAGAAACCTTGCTTTTTCAAGATCTGCACATTATCAATACGATGATCGATGACGTGTTGAAAATTAAATGGATTTTCATCGAGTTCTTCGGTCTGTTCAAGTACCAGTTGTTCATATTCGGGTAAAGTTCGCGGTGAGAATAAACGTACGAAGAATGAAAAAAACATCAGGGGTAAAAATGAGATAGTCATAAAAATGCCAACGAAAACATTCATTTGAAAACCGGTTGATCGAAAAAGTGTTTTCTGTAGACCATGTTTAGCAATCGATAATTTTGTTTCTCGTATAAATAAAGACCAAAAATGTAAAATAAATTTGACATAGGGAAAATAATAGAATGGCGTGTGATTTAAATATTGCCCGAATTGCATACAAATTCGAACAATCAACCATTCACATGGTCGGAAATAATTCGATTCAGGATAGGCAACTAGTTTTTGATAGTCTTCATTCCAATCTGTTGTTACCCATTGCTGCGTTCGTTTGGGTTTTCGAAAAACAAGCATAATATCGTCTGTTGGATCATCTTCCTGTTCATTATAAACAAATGTATCTTCGAAACCGGCTTGTCTTAAACACGAGCGCCATTGTTCAATTGTTCGAAAAGCTCGAATTTCATTGATTTCAGATTCACAATCGACACCGGTGACAACATTGAATACCATATGTGCGACATCTAATAGTGGAATCAATTCTTTTCGTGCATGATGTTCTCGAAAAAGGAAAAGACCATTGGGACGAAGAATACGATAGATTATTTTAAAAAATTGATTCAACTTTTCCTGTGGTAGATGATGTAGACCCATGTAACAAACAACAAGATCAATAGATTCATTTGGAATTGGTACATCAATAAGATTTTTGAAATCGTACGGAATAAATGTACCAATCGGAAAAAGACTTTTTCGTTCGATTATATCTGTTAAACGTTGTTTATCATTGAGAATAAATACTCGACCATCCTCTATTTTCAATATCTTGTGTAACTCGTTAATACATCGGCCACCATCACCAATACTAACAATATTTTTTATCTAGAAAAAAACACATTCTAGGATTAAACGTCGATATTTTTCTTCTGATTAAAATTACTTTTCCACAGTAGCCTAAATGTTTAAAGATGGTGATCTGTTGTCGAACGAGGTCTTTGACTTGTGTTTGTAATTGTATGATCTGTTTGAAAAGTGCCCAAAGACCTCGAATGAAGGCAAATTGTCTTGTTTTAAGAGAATTTTCTAGATCTCGATAGATATCAAGATCATTTTTATTTGCAGAATTTCGAACAGCACGATTAACATAATTAAAAATTACATAAGCTGGTTCTGCATTGAAGACGGTATGGAGAAATTTACGAAATTTTTCTCTCAAATTATCATTCATAAGAACACTATGAAATGAATTCATTCGTCGTTGTTCAACAGTTAAAAATTCATCCGTTAATAAATCATATTTTTCCATAGGTAATAAATTGATAAGTGTTGGTTGTTTGACATTGGCCTGTTGCTGATAGTTTTCATACCAGTCATTTGAAAAAAGTCCGATAGGATCATAGATGAATTTCTTTTCGAAAAATTCCTTTATCATTGGATAGGCTTTTAACATTTGTTCAAATGTGTAATGTTGGCGATAGGGTAAATAGAATGTACCATGGCAATTGAATGCTAATTGTATGAGTTTTTGATGTAATTCACATACTTGTTGATCACCTATTTCATTACATTTGATTCGGAAATAAAAAACAAATGCATAACAATCAGCATTTTTTGTATAGGATAAAAATGTGGTGTTATCTTGTTTCACAAAGCGTATCGTTAGATTTAGTAAAAATACATGACTATATTTTTCTTTGAGGATTATTTTCAACTGATCATACCATTGTCGAAAATGGGGCTTTGGTATGAAATATTCCTGTAGTATAAATGTGTCATTGAATAGTACTATTGGTTGATAAAGAAGAGCCATGGGTTTCGCTGATTCGTACATCGTTGTATTACGATCAGTTGATAGAGACAAATCAAGAGGTCGTGCAAAGATTTTTTCTAGAGCAAAACGAATTCGACGAAATATTCGCTGCTGTGTAAGATAAGTATAGATCAGATGTTGACGGGAATGCATAACGCGTGCTTCTTCATTTAAATCTGCAACTGTACCACCAGTTAATGATTTTCGACGGAAAATAAACATAAGAATATTATTTGGACGTACAAGATCGACACGTGCAATCTTTATTTCTATTGTTGGATCGTCAAGATATTCTTCATACAGAGTGGGAAATTGATCCGACTAAAAGAAAACCAAGCTCTTCGATGAAAACAATAGAAACTTATTTATTCTTCTGTAGAAATCAGTAGACTAATGTAGATGTATGACATTCCTTGTTACTATAACGACGAGTCAAAATGATAATCTGCATCAATCTCAGGAAATATAATATTACATTCCTTTTTTTGTAGTAATGAAGAATGAAGTATTGTCTTATTCAAATGCAAAAACTATATCGAACACATTAAGTACATTGTGGTTCATTGAGAAAATATCAACGTATTATAAATGCTGCTTGTTTTGAGTTCAAGAGAAAAACGTTTTTAATCCAATATCATTTTGGTTGAAATGCGGAACTCATATAAACTAGAATACTCAAAAACAGTAAAACTACTTATGTGGTTAAAAGAGTCATCCAATAGTGATCTGCAGGTCTATGAAATCTAATCGCAAGGGGATGAGTCGATGAGCTAGTTACAAAATCTCACCCTTAAACTTACATACACAATTTATCTTCGAACATTCATGTACAGTCCCCTGAAACTGACTAAAATCGTTTGCTCGTAAAAATATATATTGTATTTGCAAGATTTCTGCGATGTATCAACAATAATCATATTTTCTCTACGTCGATCTACATTTACTGGCTTCTCAAAAAAGCAGTCAGGTTTGGATCACTTTTGGTTTTAATTGTAATTGTAATTGAAAATAAGAATTATCATTTGAATTCATGATAACAATCTCTACGACATTAAAATGTGAAACACAATGTTACTAATATTAATAGTTCCTAAAAACTGTTTGTATTTTATTTATATATTGGAGCATACTTCTTTGTCATTGCTGATGCTAGGGGACAGAGTATCAACAAGAAAATACTTCACACATCATTCGATCTAAATGTTAAGTACATATAATCTGTGATAGGACTGGGACAAGGATCCAAATTTCTACTCCTATATACTTCAACACTCATTTCAGATAGTTTTTCATATATGAATTCCTACTTGTAATCGAATATATTCCAAATCTGTTTTCATATTCTGTACAGTCATTAATCTCAATCGAATAATAATTGCAAAAAGGCCATATCCACCAATAATTAATGAAAATAATTCTGGATTTTTCTCTCGACTGCATTCCTGAATTTTTCCGTTGATATCAATATATTCAATACTGATCACTGAATTATACATCGCATCATCGGAAGTAATACCATGCGCATTAACTGATATGGTACCAGCAACACTAAATGTGCAATAACTTTGCATAACAACTGGTGATCGACCATAATTATTAAGTTTATAAATAACATGCGTCCATGTTGCTCCAGCTTGAACTAAAACTTCCTTATTCGTTTCATCGTATTCAACTTCATTCATATATTTTAAATCACAAACATAATTTTTCGACCTTCGTTTTCGAGATGGTAGTGTTTGACCCCCCATAGTATGAGCTTGTCCTCGTATCGATATCGTTTTATTTTCAAATCGCGCTCTACTAATCAAATATTGAACATCATTGATCGTGCGAGGGTAAAAAATTGATGATATACGAATCTTATTCAAATTCGATACATCATCTAGATAGATTTCACCTGTAAAATCGATTTCATATTTAGGATCAGGTTTGAACCATTTGTAAATTTTGTACAGACATATTAAAATAACACTTGGCAGAATAAATGATCGATTTGTAACGATTTCATAAGATTGAATAATTACGTATGAATATAACTGTAACGTGATATTTAAAATCAATATGAGTATCCATGAAAGTGGTGTTCGAATCGATGTTGAAAGAATTGAATACAGACTTTTCAATTGTGTCGAAATGATTGATAGGATTCGTTTCGACCATCGATAGATCAGACGATTTGTCATAATTGTATAAATTCCAAATAGGAAAAGAACAGTAGAAATCAGATATAAAAATCGATAATTCATTAGATCGTTTTGAATTTCAATCCAATTGATATTTTTTCTCATTATGCCAATCATAAATCGGCTATTGTTATCGTCAGATTTCGACTTTAAGGGATACAATTTTAAACCCATTGTAAATAAGAATACGTAGAGGGGGACATCAAATAAAGTGGGATTTTTCATTAATGATTTAATGAAGCGTTGGCTCATGAGAAAAAATTTTCGAAGGATTTTGACAAATTTTGGTATTCCGAACAGACAGATAATACCAAGAGGCGTGACAAATGTGGTATTTGATTGCCAGAGACGAAATGCATGCAAAACATCATCGACAATAATTGTTACCTTGAACTGAATCAATGTTTCAAATAATTTGTAGATCCAATCCGACAGTAAAATCAAGAATAATATGTATCGAATGTATGTGTTATTTAATCGAGTTTTCACTTCATTATTTTTATTCATTTTCATGGTTGATGTTCGTTCTTGAGCTGAGATTATCGATAAAAATATTATTAAAATCTTCTTGTTAGAATAGTACTAAAATAAGAAGAGCATTGTTCCGTCAAACACTATGTATTGAATATCAAGTAGAAAGCAGCATAAGAAATAGAGTAAATACGCGATAGAAAAAATTTCATGTTATTTGTGTTCGTTTTGTTTGTCGTCCTGCTTACTAATGTGTTTAATAGCAAGAGAGAGAAATTTAATCGTTCTTATTCGGTCTAGTAGTAATTACTATTTTTCATACTACTGGGGAGTCAAGATTTTTACACGAAGAAAAAGAAAATATTACTGTCATTCTACGATCAAGTAATCCGAGTATATATATGCACCTCAATGGCCTTGTGCATGTAAAACTGACGAGAGAATGGCAATGATTTTTACTCATATGTTGAGAAGAATACTTCAGAGTTTTCTTCGTATAAGAAGAATGCGAGAATTACTTTACTTTCAAGGTCAATACTCTACCTCGCTGTGAAGATGTTTGGCATTCAATACCATGGTTTCGGATGTATTTTAGCATCAAAACAAAAGATTAGTAGTGAGTGAAATTGGTCACAGGAGGCCTTGCTGTACATTTTCATAGACAAAATGTATTTTTTATGTACTAAATTTACTATCAATATGTAAAATACTGTGTGAATTCGACTTAGCAAGGGTTTCATACATTTCAATTCTACAGTATACGCCTGTTATTCCCAACCTTGTTCTATACTCTTCAATCAATCAAAATGAAATTCACTCAGCAAAATTAATTTGATGCCATTTTCATAATCTACCGAATATTTCTAAATATCTACCGAAATCAATGAATCTATTTGTATCGTTGAGTGTGCGCAATAAATAAATTACAGCAACTACAGTGTTGAAATTTTGATCCCATTCATGCATGTGTTCTTTATTATGCGTGATGTGCATTTCAAGGCATAGAGAGTTTGAAATTGAAATGTATACTTCATATCGATAAATTATATCATTATCCTGATGCAACAATGGAGTTGGCATCCTTTCTTCAACGTGTATTAAGGCCCAACTGATTCGACCTTGAACAAATATGAACCGATGAAATCATCATTTTGGACAACGTTAAACAATTATTATCTTGAACGCTCGGAACAATTAATCTTATGTATTGTAGTTTACTGACTGATCTAATCGATGCCTATAGCGTGATCATAGAATAATTTAATCGACAAAAAGAAAAAGAAAATTATGCTCACCGTCTTCCATTAGAACTATTATCTTTTAGTATCCCAAATATGGAAACTACTAGTTGAAGATGTTTTCAGTTATATGAACAAGTTTTTTGGTTCGAACATTCAAATATTAAACAAATCAAATAGTAGTAATTTCGAATACATACGATTTCGGACCGATGATCAACGTTTCTAATTGTTACAGTTTGGATCTATTTTCGGACCAAATGATTATCCCCGAGCATAAAAAAGTCCATGTAATTTTAGCTAAATGGTTATTTTCAAACTTTTCCTTAAAAAAAATTCGATGAATTAGATTACTTTACAGAAATCAAAATTCCCACGATACTTTCATTATTTTTCAATCACTTTCATCTCATGAATTCTTACTTTACCGAAAAATCAAAATTACTTGATTAGCTTAGTTTTTTCTGCATCATTTTTCATTCCAGTAATTTAAGTTTTCTAGAAAAATGATAATTGCTTAATAATCTTCATTGCTTTTCAGTAAAATTCAGCCAGTTACTGCACTTATATTTCTAATGGAAATCACTTCTCCCATGATAATGAAAAATGGTTATCACGCGTGAAATTGATTAAAAATACACCATTTAAATGGCTAATTCGAATCAGTCCTATATGGTGTCCTTATGCATACCATTTCCGAAAAAAATACAATGTGTAAGAACAGAGACAATCTTGAGCCCTGTTGAGTTCACATGAATTTATATTACTTACGGTAACTAGTCTATATGACTCCGCAGAATGAAGGACTCTGGCAGTTCATCGGATAGCACCACGAAGAGCACTTAGGCTGAGGATTAGCAAAAGCTCAGGTGCTGCTTGCACTACATCCTAGTGGCACTCAACCAATTTTTGTTCATTTCATGAACATGACTTTGGTAAAAACTAAATCATTTTACTGCCATGATTTTAAAAAAACTGAAGGATTATGTCTGTTTCGCGATGAAAAATGGCTGTTTTTTCATTTTCGATATCATTTCTCCCAGCAATAATTTGATTAAAATTATGTAATTCACATCATTTTTTTATTCCATGGGATGCATTGAAATTTAAAAGTAAGTATTTATAAACATGAATCATGATAATTTATATTTAAATTCAACACAACTTTTGCTAACTTATATTCATTTGTTTCAATAAATTGTTGAGAAAAAATTATACTCATTAAATACTGTAGCACAGAATGCAAGCTGAAATACTTTGAAATAAAATTCATGATCACTTACGATTACTAGTCAATATAGGCAATAAATAAAAAACAGTTATAATTTTCTTTTACATTTAAATCACTAATAACGTATTGTATGAATGAACTGCGTGGTAGAATGTACTTAATATATTTGTGTTCGAATCATGGATAGTAATCGATGCAAATTAGAAAGGATATCATATGGCCTTCATAAGTATGCGAAAAACTTAGAGACACGTCGCCATGGACAATAAATGTAACAAATACATCATTTTTGTTGTTCGATCCGTTAGAATACTGACGTGTGACAATGCTTCTTACGTAGAAATTTCTATCCAAAAAAATAGAAACTTTCACTCTCGAAAAATTACTAGATGCGAGTGGTTGTTGCAGGTTGATGTACATGCGCGCGCTTCAAACCCACCAGTACTAAGCAAATCGATGAAATTCTTCAAGTTTTCGAGTTTGGTTTTTTAGTAAAGACGACAACCTCAACAAATGGCTATTCAATAGGCAATTTAACCAATCAGAAAAGTAGTCTTGGCATCTCTCCCTCTCTCTCCCCCTCTGATATAATTTACCTTATGATCTACTAACTGATGCGAACGGATTGCAATAGTATTTCTAAACCTGGATTCACTTGTGCATTTACTTTATAATCTGGAGGAAATAAAAAATAATTATACAGAACAAATTAGGCGTAGCTTACAGAATGTTCTTCATAATGATTTCATTCTGGCAATTTTTTATTTTTTACGTCGACTGATATTACCCACTAACGACATCATTGATTTCTACATACACGTCAATTATTCCATACGGTTTCTATAGAAATCCTCCATTATGAAAAAAAATTAGGTAGCGTTACTTATTCATTTTCTACAAAGCACAAATGCAATATGTATTTCACCGTGTTCCTTATTTTACGCTGATTCTAAATATATAAAAATTTTGTAAGTTGGCCCAATTTAACAAAAATATTAAGATCAAACATTTAGAAATAACCACTAAGATACGGGTCTTCGTTTCATCAATATCAGTAGATCTGTAAAAAATATGGCATTTTTGTAGCACTGAAATATTTATCTTACCAGTGAAATTTAAAAAGTTCATCAATAAAGGATAAAATGAATCGAACCATGGACTTCGATAAAAAATTGACAACATGAGAATGCGTTATAAACAAAACAACTTTTTATGCGTGCTTCCTATTGAAAATTAAAGCATCAATCAGAATTCAAGACTTCAAGATAAATTGTCGCTGCATACTGGTCAATATTAGAAATGCTGCCAGTTAGAAAAAGAAGACATTTTAAATTAATTAGTATAAATCGAATTGAATCCTCATTGATGCATTAGCTTTTCCGGTATTTTCTTTTATTATTACATTATGAACTTGTGCAGCGAAAATAAGGTTTTAGAATTGAATTTTAAAAACTCATTTTTCAGTTCCAATTCCAATTGAAAGGGAAAACGTAATTCATCAAACTTATGAAACCATGCAACCGAGCATGCCTTCACATTTGCCATAAGCAATTTTGTGAGCAAGGAAAAAAATTCACTCGCTCGGCCCTCTCAACATATAACTCTCGTGTATCTCCTGGGTAACATTTCAAAACATTAATTAGGAATTAGAAAAAATCAAGACATATTTTAAGGATTGAGTGAATTTCATCGAATTAAATTTTCAATGAATGGATCACTTTAAAGCCAAAAGAAACTTTCAGTATTTTAACGATTTTATGAGTAGCACCACAAGTAATTTATTTTTTCTAACACTGGTTATTTTTCTTTCTCTTAAAAAAATTAATAAAGAAAAGAAATGTATTGTATGGTGACAGTACATCTTCAACAAGCTTCCATTGTTTGATTGTTACGAGTTGAAAACATAGGTTTTTTTATTGATCAAGTTGTAAAATCAAATTACAATTTACCATCTTTTCATGGCTCACGACGGTTAATGGATTGTGTGATGTTACCTGGGGACCCATTGCGGAAGATTTTGAAAACAATCTATGATAAATAAAAGCCTAACTAGAAAGCTTGAAGGGTAATTATATAATTCGGTGAAAAATTCTGGTTTGAAATTGATCTCTCTCTTGCTAAGATATATCTAGGTGTTATTGATTGTAACCGTGCCATGGTGTCACACAGTTTTTCAAAGTATGAATGGTCCGAAACTTCCGAATCACTATTATCTTTCTCATGATAATTCTCATATCAGTGAGAAGTTAACCTTGCGACAAACTAGGGGTGCACCAAATCTTAGATTCGTTTGGGTTTGTTTTTACTGTATACGTACTCCAAAGATTATTTACAATTAGGGTTGAAGGTAAATGATAGAATTTTTCTAATGCCATGAAAAGCTGTCTTCATCAAGGCTGAATGTAAATTGTAAGCTCTTGAGACGTTTTCAATTGGGAAAGCGGAATATCTCCATACCTTAACGTACTAGACTTCATTTATGCTTTGGAGTACGAAAGTATCGCGTGTTCTTCTTCAGAGATTTCACTATTATGATAGACTTTTCCTCTATTGTTTGTTATAACGTTATATGAATGGTTATTATTACGAGCATTAAGTGATAGAAATAGCGAAAGTGATCGTTAAGTCTTACTAACAAACAAATTATCTCCATCAATCGAATTACTATGAGTAGTTGATGTGATACTTGGGACACATTAATTTTTGTTGAACAAAATATGACCGAGCACTATAAAAAAAATATACTGAGCCGATCGGCAACAAGCCCATTGAAATAAAAAGAAAAACTCTAATAGTGTCAACACTTTCATATGCCCTCTATTTATTTCAAGCAAGAATTAATCAATAAAATTGTATGTGGAGAATGAATAATACTCATAGAATAAGAATTATTCTGTTTTTAGTACTCACTTCTTCATTCATTCATCAAGCTCCCTCAAATGACAATGCAGAAATACTATGTTTGTCTGATTTCGAATAAGTTTACCTAATGTACGAAGAAATGATTTATTCATATGAAATGGCCAGCTTGATAGCTTCTGATTTTAGATCATTATCGAACATGCCTGGAAGTACATAGAATTCAATTTTAGTTTTTACATAATTACCTTGAAACAGTGAAGAATTAGAGTTACTATAATTTGTAGAAAAACAATATCATATAAGATCGCCATTTTCCAATAGACTCTATATTGTTCGACTCCGGTGTATGGAAACCTAATTCTTTTCATGTAAAAATTCTAGAACAGTTTGGACCAGGAAGACTTTTATGTTAGAATGCTGGATCTATTTTATTCATGTGATTAGATCATAATCTGTGCATCGATAACTACCGAGAATTAACAAACGTCAGTAGATAGTAATAGTCAGAAAATGAAATATTGGTTAGTGTTAGTAGAACACTAACATTAGTTCATGATCAATGATGAGCGCTTTATTTCTTGTGAATTTTCATTGATTTAATTATACTTTGTTGCTATAGTTTAAACACACTTACTGTATCATTCGTCTCGTATAACTGCTTCTCTCTGCTTCTACCCGCCGTCCACCCCACCACCGTCTCGTTTTATTTAATTATTTATTTTATATTCTAGGTCTAATTATGTTACATTGCCTTTGACAATCAATGATACATATGCGGAAGCCCTCATCAGCTAAGCTAGTGCTCCGCCAACCTTCGATCATACACTACTAAACATATTAACTCACTTGTGTGAACATAAAATTTATTTCAGAATTCAACGGATGCCCTTATCAGCTCTGCTAGTGCTCCGTTTCTTTATTGTACACTGTCGGCTTTTCTACCCCTATTTATCATACTAAAAAACTATGTTTATTGCCAAATATATATACGTTAACCTCAAGTTGAGCATGAACGTAAAATTTTTCATTTAAACCACATTGAAATTTTGAATCGTTGGACAGTTTCTTCTGACTATCATGAAATTCATTCATTTTATCACCAGATCTCTTGATTACAACACGTCTTGGAATTCATAAGGTCGACATTGAGAGTTAAAATTGCAAAATGCATGAAAACGAACAAGACTTTTGCCAGCGCCAAAAGTGTAAAACGTTATGCAAGCATCATAACGGAACAAAGTATAGACTGTAGTACATTTTGAAATGTTCACCCCTTAGTCAACCCGAGAGTATTGTAATAAATCATTCATGCATTCAAAGGTTAGAGTAATAAATTAGTTCATAGTTGAATTTTAACTTTCCTCTTCGATAGTTCTAAGAAGATAATGGATCAAGCGATTTTGATTCAAATTGAACCTAATAGTTTCCCAATGCTTGAGTGCTGACATGACGATTTCTTCATAAATAGTTAAAACGAAATTCTCAAGTGTTGAGTAATTAGATTTAGCCTTAAATTTTAACGCCCCTACTACAGTTCATTACTGTTTCAAATCTCAACCATAGTAATGGTTCTTTCAAAGCTTTTGTAATACTTTCAACAGATGTTGCTTACGATCAATAATCTAATGCAGTTACTCGCTCCAACGACAATCATCAACTAGATAACAGTTTTTAGCGTCATAAAATGTTTAGATCTAGAGCAAAGAATGATGGATGTGTCGTTTTGAAGAGCATCATTGAAATGACATGTTTCTTCTTCTTAAATTTCGTTACCATCGAGTTCTATTCTAATGAACAAAGTTTCTTTTCATCATTCATGTGTTAGACATTATTTTTAATCTATTCAGATTTCATTAGCCGAGAGATCTGATGTGATTAGTGTTTATAAATGAGAGTAGAAATTAAGCCAATAGGGATATGAAGAGAGCATGTACATGCGTAGTTCTTTTCTTTCATAATATATTAATCAGATGTTACACTTTTAAAGTACCGCTTTCATTTATATTCAGGCAAAGTATGTTCTGTGTCAGGGTGAACAAATGCACAAGAACATAACAGAGAAATGAAGAGAGTTTGATGATCATTCTATTCTTCTACAATAGAGTAATTAGATATTACAATTTCAAAGGTCCGCTTATTTTACAGCTCATATGACATGTGGCAGATGTTTGTTTGACAAAATACAGACGATGATAGAAGATAAATCAAACGAACAAAATAAAATATTTACCATTAAATTTCCTAATACACTAAGAAAAACTTTCTATTGGGCGTTCTTATTCAATTCAATCGCTGCGAAAATATATTTTAGTGAATTTTTACATGAAACTGATGAACGGATATAGAGCAAACATTACGATCAGCGTGTAGTCTTCGGATTTAATAATCAGAAATTCTACTCTGATATCCCTGACTTTATCAATTGTTTGACAAGTTCGTAGGGTACAGGCATAAAACCATGAAAATGAACACGGAAAAGAAAAAAATTAACTATAATATTTATTTCATTTTTTTTATATTAAAGATAATGAGATTCTTTTCTTGTCTGATTCAAGTAGATATTGAACAAAGGTACTTTTTCAGAAGTTTGAAAGTAAAAAAAATGCAGCTCTGTGTTTATCATCGAGAACGATAATTAAATTTCATATTTTTATCTCATACTGATTATAATGAATGCATTTTGCTTCCTCGAATCATTCTTTCAATAGACGTACGTATCACTAAAATATGTTTCTTCTTTTACAAGATTATATAAACTTAGATAGTTGTAAAATGAAGAAAATTGATCATGCAATAATTACGAGAAAAAACAGTTCGTAAAGTCAATATAAAGTTTTCTTATCCGTTTTTGAATTATGATTTGAATCTTGGATAGATAAATTATTTTTCTAGAATCACTGAGATAAACTTCCTTACGTTTCTAATTATTATGATATGAGGAAATAGGATTTTTTTAAAAAAAAAAGAAGGAGAAAATATTCTTCCTGTCTCTCTCTCGTATAGAATTGGATGGTCTTATGAAATATTTGCATACTACTGATTTTTCGATGGTAATCAGAAGAGTCAATGTGACTCGACGAAGAACATTTTCAAAAATGAAAAGTTACTCAATTTTTGAGAAAACGTATGTACTTAGAGGGAAAAACGGCTCTGTGGTCAGATATTTCATTACCAAATTGATTTTCTTATTCTACTGATAATATTGAGCTTTTCACTTCGTTCAACAGTTTGCTGTTCCGTCTTTTAAAGGCTAAATTGAATATTCTAATATAAAAAGAAAATCTTTGTTACGATGAGCAAATATTAATATTGTAGTACTTGGGAAATAAAATCTATGACGCACACTTCTTTTTCTACATATTTATTCTAAGCGATACGCTCTTTCTAATAAAAACGAGTAGAATAAATGAGAAAATTGCTTTATCCGTCATATTCGTCGTTTCTTTGTATGAGCCGAGTCACTAGCTCTCGTCTGAAATCCGTAGTCTGTTTTATGTCTCGTGAATCTTTCTTTCACAAGTTAGAGAGAAAAGGCTAGGTGCCTGATAGCTAAGATAAAAAGAGAAATAAACATCGTTGAAGCCTCATCATTTTGTATTGCAGACATATTTGGAAGAGAAGAAATACCTACTATCTATTCTCGTTCATCATTATGACAACACATATCGATAAACATCTATTAGAGACTGATCTCCGACATCGTTTTGACTATTTGTCAAAGTTTCTCAATTTTACTGATGATGATATTGTTATACTCAATACTTTTTCTAAATTGGCCCAACCACTCATTCCAGCAGTAGTGGAAGCAATTTATCAAAAATTACTTGATTTTGACATAACCAAACAGTTTTTTCTTATGAAAAATTTCGGCTTCGAAGGTGTTATGCAAACTGATCCGGAAAAACTCACGACAAAATCGGAACAAATGGTTTTTCGCATGAATCATATGCGCAAGTATTTACTACGAGTTTTACGTCAACATTTATGGAATGATGCGTTTCTCAGTTTTCTGTCAAATGTGGGTAAAATGCATACCGATATGGCAGGTACACATTCGATTAATGTCGATTTTATTCATATAAATGCTCTATTTGGTTATGTTCAAAATATTCTTATCGATGCTGTTCTCAGTAATCAAGAGATTGATGCAGCAACGAAAAAGGCAACTTTATTTGCACTTAATAAATTCTTCTGGATTCAAAATGATTTTTTCATGATGCATTACATTGTTGCAGCCAAACATGGTCGTTGATATGATTGAATAAAAAAAAATAAAGAATCAAAAGACTTATCGCCTTTGTATTGAATGATCTCTTGTGACCTTTTATTGTAAAAATTATTTTGAAATTTTCATCTTTTGATTATTCTAATCAATGGATGCGAATAACAAACAATAATAAATGGAACAGCTCTTAAAATTTCTTGAAATCTGATCTTATTATTAATCATAAAAGAGTGAGAGTATGAAAAATGAATTTTAATAATCAATAATATCTAACGGATGATTGCACACCAGGACCAGTCAAAGTGAGTCTAGTGAAAACTCAACTCTGACAACAAGTATCAATACTATAGCAGATACAATTATTTCACAAGCATTCATAGTTAGTCATGGAAACGTGTGAAAAAGTACATTTGCACTTTCTATTTTTGAACATCGTACCGTACATCGGAATTTTCTCTGTACATTGCACGTGTTAAAATCTATACGACATTGAAATCAAACATCACCGTTTCTAGATAATTATTCGCATGCTTTACAAATATAATTGATATTCGAAATAATTTTGTCTTTTATGATATCTCAGATACAAAAACAGGAATAAGGTCCCGAAATTCAACTGTTTCGAGACTGATGACAATTGCAGGTTGATGAGGGTTGTCGTTGTTGAATTAATTAATCTATAGAAGTTTGTCTTTGATTGTGGCCGGAATTTTGGCAACTTTACTGTTAAATATTATCATAATTGATCTTAGATTCAAAGACTGTAGACTAAAATCATCGTTTCAATCATGCAATTATGTTTTATTTCGATGAATTGTTATAAGCTGATGTATAATAACCATTCAGAAAAAATTCTTGGATGAACGACAAAAGTTAACTCTTACCGAATGAGGTAGAGAAAAACATTTTACATATATTTCATGGAATTAATTCATGGAAAAAAGTTCATTCAACGTTTCATGTATAGGATACCATCAAGTTACAGCCTTATAATAGGCATCGATGTAGTCGGTGATCGTCAGTTAATATCAGACACTCATGTTTATTGACATAGAAAACATTTTGAAATAACAGTCATCGTCGCAGACATTGTAATTCATTAACGTGTCTGAAAAACACGCATAGGTATTTTGTGAAGAACGGGATACTATACTAAAAAGAAAAGAATTCAAAGCCTATATAGAAAGAACTTCAGTAAAAAAGTACTGAAATATTGTAAAAAATTGTATTGTATGAATTAGTGACTCGACATGTGCAAATACATAATTAGTGTTACAAATAACAAAATCACCAAGTGATATTGTCTAATTTCCAGAAAAACAAACATGATAAAGTTTGCTGTTTCACAAAAGATGGAATGTGCCCAGTAGTAAATAGTTGGTGCGTATTTTTGTATGGCCCGTTAATACACACTGTCGAATGATACAGAAAACATCAACATGTGAAAATAGATCTAAGAAAGTTTTTAAAGATTCACTCTCAATATCATGAGTAATTCAAACTAAGATAGCCACCTAAATACTGTCCAGTCTATAAATATCTGTTATAGGAATCATGCCGACAGATCTAGAATCAACTCAATGTGTAGTAAACCTATCCCATAAGACTATATCTAGTTCATCCATTCCAACTTTTCTCATTAATAAAGAAAATAATCTAAGTAATGTCATCTAATTGTTGCTTTTGCTGTTCTTTCCTTTCCTCTTTATTTTATATCACGCATTCATACTTTGCCGGGGATCTATCTTACAATGGTTTCGAAATGTTCATCTTCTCATTTCTATTTTACATTCCACTCATAACTCGTTTTAAGGTCATGTTCATCTTAACTTTGATTTGGAGGTAACCATTTGCAACCGATCCCATTAGAGTGCAAATAATAAAAATTTTAATGATCGACGTTATTACTTGACTATTTAAAATAAGTTGGTTAATTGTTTTTTTATTACTTGATACTTCGTCACTTAACATGACTTTTAAAGTGGAACCATATCACAGAATTGAATATGTATATGTTCTTAGACTAAAAATTTTACAAAAAAGAATAACTGTAAAGCAAAGTAGTATTATCTTAGTCTTTCCAAAACGATCAATTAAGACATAAAAAAACAATCAAATTACGTACAGATTCGTTAAACTTGTACACATAAAATGTCGATAGAACGTAAACCATATGATGGGAACGACGCTTATTTTCAGAGTCGCCTAATTAAAAATTTTGCTGTTTTCAAGCTCTGAATTCTCACACTTAGAATGATTCTTATATGTAGGACAACTAGTGTAAAAGTTCTCCTACAGATCTTTCTCTTGGCTTCGTACGTATAACATTTAGCCAATCTAAGTATTTTAGCTGATGAGTTTTAAATGTATGTAAATTTAACATAAACATAGAATAATTTATAATCTATAACTTTTCATTTACGTGATCAGTGAAATCATATAGAACAAACTTCTACGGTGCATTTTAGTCACATGTTTATGGATGTGATATTGGTTTTGTTAAACTACGAAATCGATTTGATAAAAGTTGTCATTCTCTTGATATTTCCAGAAACAAGAATATATAAGGTATTCATTACAATCGAACAGTTTAGCCTTTTTCCAGTGAGCAAAATGGATAGAATTCTTTTTCACATTCTAAAGTAGTGGGGTTATTGCACTTTCGACTGATCAAGTTGTTCAGTAGAAGCGGGAACGTAGAAAATAGTTTACTTCGTTGCTAAAAATATTCTTTAGTTATTTATGTTCAAAGGTAACATTCACTGTATACCCTAGCTGACGAAAATAAGCAAATAACGCGTTAAAACGGCCGTTTTTTTGCTATTTTTTCCGCATTTAAACTTTAAACAAATGTCCGAATTCCTCCGTTTTAACAGTCAAAT
>OENT01000738.1:0-80484 GCA_900239685.1 Rotaria macrura | reverse complement strand
CGCAACAAGTTATCATTGCGACGAAGTGAACGCGACGAAGTGTCGTGCGACGAAGTGAACGCGACGAAGTGTCGTGCGACGAAGTGAGCGGTCACCATCGTAGCAGCATTCAAAATCACCGAAAATTACTCTGCTCCAATAGCAACAATACTTGATTTGAGTGCTGATTTAGCAGAAGTATGTCGTTTCATGGATTGAACTCTACTCAGTATAAACTAGTGCTTGATCCTCAAACTGTTTAAATAAAAGAATCTTTCGAAGGTCGTCAGAACTATTTCTCGGGAATGTCCGTAAAGGGGTATGGCAATTTTTTTTAAAATTATTTTTCTTTTTTCACTGATTTTTTTACGTCAAATAATAGACTATAGCTAATTGAGCTACAATAAGCAGACTTTATTTCTTAGAATGTGCCTCCCTATTTATCTTTGAGGTAACTGATTGCTTGATGTAGACCATGGGTCAAGTTTTTGTATCTTTGAATAGCAATCCTGAAACAGTTCTATAAAGACTCACGTTAATATTTTCGCTATAATACAGCAATTCAATGCCCAATTAAAGTTCATAAAAGTAAGTCTTCGATCAGACTATTTTCTTCAGAGAGCAAGCTTCTGCGAAAATGGGTTACACATGAAAACTATGATTTCATTCAAAGTCTTCTAAGCAATAAACACAAACTGAAGACGTAATACTTTTATGAATACCACAAGGACGATAAAAAACATTTCACTTTTTATGGTATTGTTCTCAGAGAAATGTCGATTGTTGAGGAATGAAACTGTATTTCTCGAACGCACTTGTGGAAAACGTTTAATACTTTTCCGTGAACAATTCAGCGCAATAGAGTGACTTCAACTGACGCGAATAAGTTCTGTCGACATGTATATCGACTGCTTCGTACATTATTACACAATAGACTTTTCACATATTTGTGTTTCACATTTAGTCAGATAAAAAAACCCAAGGATTCGGCCTATTGCATGTTGCAGAGCAAACCATTCTCTGCAAAGCCGTACCTATGATGATGCTCGAGAATTCTTAATTTCCAATATTATTTCTATTCGACGAGAACTACCCTATATTCAACTAGGGGTATATCGTATGAATGAAAAAAACCATAGAAGAAGTATATAAAGAAAAACACAGTCTGCTATAGGCAACATGTAGTCAAGATGAGCAGCGGATAGAATGATATATAATAAGTATGTATAATTAATATTTTTTACCGTTTGGTTTAGAGACGATTAGTAGGGGAAAAGAAAGTGAGATATGTTCTAGTAAATACAAAAAACTTTATTGATACTAACTTGATTACTGTATCATATTAGAGACTTGTGAACATCTAGATATCTGTCTTTGATCTCTTTTAAGTCAAGTTTGATTTATTTGTGTTTTAGGTAACACGTATACTATAGAAAAACGCAGAATTCAAACAGAGACATGCTACTGTTATTCTATTTCTTAAGCTTCATTGGAAACATTGTTAACAAATTCAAGTTTCGTCGTGCTCGACTGATAAGGTGGTCTGGAATTTCGCCACTTGACTTTTGGCGATGTTTCAACTATCCGCAGGATGTCTGAGAATAAAAAAGATTGTCAGGATTCCGGTAGGAAATCAGACATATCAACAAATGATAAAAATTTCAATTACATTGTCGCTTTAGTCCACTATAAATCATCACTTGATAAGAATCTGAAAGATTGTTTGCTTTGAGCCCATTCTGGTTAAAATTGAACAAGTTAACAAAACCACATCGAATCTTGTGTCAAAATCATTATTGAAAATTACGATGATTTACAGTATGAGAAGATATATGTGACATTTCAAAGCTTCGATTTCAAATTCTTTTTTCGAAGTTTGAATTTATCCGTTGGAACAGCTTTTGTTCGTTTGGATGTTCTACGATCTTACTAATCTAAGTAGTGTTATTTCTCGATTCGTTTGTTTTTGCCAACAGTCGCTTTTCTCGGAATAGAAAATTACATGTAATGAATAGTAATCGATCATAAGGAAAGTTGAAAATTCATGAGCTTACATTGTTTAATTACTTTTAAGAGATAATCGGATGTAGTGTGGTTTTATTTCAAAATTACAGAGATCGTTAATTTATTGTGATCTTCAGTTTTCAGATGAGATTCCATAATCTTTCGTCAAAATTTATCACCAAGATGTCTACTACATCTTCGGTTACTATCGACACTAAAGTTCATATCATGTATCAAAAAAAATCATTCTTGATAATAATTAATCTCCAGATTTTCAAAAATCAATGCACTTGTAAGTCAGCTGTCACTAATTTTCATGGAACCATTTGGATTTATATCGACTCACACATGTTTGACAAGCTTCTAATCTATCTGTATAGAAAATGCAAATAATAAATCATTCATGAACTTTCCATGAATTCTAATTGGAATCTTAAATAAATAAATAAATAATGAATCTCAAATTGCCAAAGTTCATGAATTGAAAACATTCTTTATTCAGCTCTGGATCTACTACTTATTGTTTCCGTTATTTTATGGAAAGAAAATCGATTAGGAAAGTCGCGATCGGCCTTGGAATATATTGATTCAATAATAAACTGATTCACATGACAAGAAGAATACAAATCGCTCGGAATGCGTTTGGCATAAAAACTATTCCGAAAAAGCTCAAAAGTGATACTCGACCAAGCATCATCAATAGCTATTGAATACAATCGTTTTATCACAAACAACATATCAAGGCTAACCCCCCCCCCTCAAAAATGGATCTCTTTTCAGCCAGATATCACGAAGTTCTAGAGATATTTACTCAGCAATGCTCAAAAAAAGCCATTTTGTTTTAGCAAGATTTCTCCGTCGACTTTCAAGCTACATATCTGCTCTTTGTTTTTTTTTGATAGAGCATGTTAGAATGCAGGTGGTAGAGAAGCCCTTTTTTCTAAATTCTTCTCTGTTAAGTGGGATAGCGGAAAACAAGTTCAATCTTCGAAAAAACTAAAAAAATAGGGTTTTTTTCTGAAACGGTTTTAGCACCTGCAGTTTTCAATGCTCTTTTAAAGAAAAATTTCACCTTATCTCGTATGGTGGCTGCATTTTGTGTAAATACTTTTGGGATTTGAGAAAAACGCGAAACAAAGTTTTGCAATATAAACGATAGTGTATTTTATGAATATCTCTGCACTGACAAATAATAAAGCATTTATTTGTTTTCAGAAGCCCTATAGTGAAAAGCTCTACAAAATCTATGGAAACAAATCTATCTGGACTTGTTCTAAGAGTCACTCACGTACTTGAACTGAAAAATATGATGTGCTGGTTTTTACGATTTTCAAGAGAATGAAAATATCTAGAAGTTTTTTCTAATTTATATATATATATATATCACATTGAGAAAGTGAGAAAGTTTTTTATATTTTATGAGAAGATTCATGAAGAGAATCTTAGAAAATCTCTTTAAGGGTGTGAGTGTTAATAAAGAACTACACCCACACCCTTAAGAAGAAAACTATTTACTTTAGAGTGACCATATTTTGAATCAATGAACTAGCAAAACAAATGAATGTAAAATTGGTTAGGATCTACCGTAAAAAGAATTGCATTCCATCGTGTTTGTTTGATATAATGCATCAATGTAGAGATAAGCGTTTATTTCTCATGGAAAATCCTTTTTCGGTAGTAAAAGCTGTATTAAACTAATATTCATATGAAAGTAATATCATAGAATTATCTTTAATTTATCTCAATCCTATTCTTAAAAACATATCGACATATGTAAATAGTCGATGAAATTTCAATCGAGTATGCACAGTGATTTTTGTATTATTATAATAAAAATTTAATTTCGATTGATAACAAACACTGCCAAGTGAACTAATAACAAAAGTCATTCTTTCGGTAAATTCTACCATCATGATCTTTCAATTCTTCGGCACACCTCTCGAACAGAATATGAGAAATTCGTACATGGTATAAATCTACTGTTTGATTTACTAGCGTAAGATCACTTCTCAGAAGATGGAGGGAGAGAGCGAGAGCGAGAAAGACTACGTTGCATATTTAGATCGATCGTATATGTAATTTAGCAATGAAATTGTTGTATCAGACCTTCTCAATCGCATTCTATGATACTAGGCATGAATCGAAACCAGCTTAACGGTGATCAGCATAATTTCGATTCATGTATTGAATATCTCGATAGGTTCACGAAAGCAACGTATCTGTAAGCAGTGAGAGAGAACGATCGACGAAAGGATTCCTTGTATGACTGATGATAAGTAAAAATTTAATTTGAGCCAGCAAGAATCAATCACTGAAGTTCCATACATGCATCGACAGTTTAATATTACCTTGTTGGTTAAAAACCACAATATGTGATAAGAACAAGACTGTTATATCTCATGAGTGCTGTTTACAGACACAGCAGAATTTAAAAATCATTAACTGTGAAACTTTTGACAAAGAATTTATTCGGTTATTATTCTTTTGGTAAATAGAATGAGAGATCTATTTTATCGAATTGAATAATTAGAAGCGATGTTTTCATAAAGTCTATTGTTTTCAAGCATGAAAAAATGTACATCATCTTTTATTTATTTGATAAATTAATTATTCAAAAGAAAAGTTCTGCATGATAGCACTCGTACACATTTTTTAGTGATCAAAACTGTATTACGGAAAATAATTCGATTAATATGAATATAACTTTAAACATTGAAATGCCAATCAAAATCTATGAAGAAATTTTAAAATTTATCGATTCATTCAGATATGTCTTCAGATTTCGTTTTGTTCTCACATATGATTATTTCTTTAACGGGCTAAAGTTACAGTTGAATAGAAACTTGAATTAGATATCTGTAATTACACTTGTAAAAGAAACCTCACCATCAAAACGTGGAGTAATAATTTAGAAGTTAGTATTTCGAAGAATACAAGAGAATTCTTATTCGTCTTTGACATCAGTCATCTGATACTATCAATGGCAGCTTAGATTATGGATAGAACTAATGTTGTTACCGTTGTCTAATGTTTCCTTTGTCATTTTATTGTTTTCAGTTTGTGAAACTAATGTGTTTCGTTTAATTAATTTCTTCGGATACTTATGTTACGTAAAACTAAAAACAAATAAGAATCAGAGTAGAAAAAAAAATCAACGATATTTCTCGTACAATTCTTAATGCCGACCTTCGAATTTAACTCACATATCTTATACATTTTCAAATTTTTTTCTTCGATTCCAAGCGGTTTAAATAAATATATTCAAGACAAGTCTTGACTACAGCATTCATTAGTGTATAATTCACCAAGAACGACTCTTTCTCTGTGATGATAAAATGAATCATCATTACAAAAATTCCATATAAATCTTTCATACTATTCGTGTTATGAATAAAGTCAGAACATCTCGATTTATCTCTTGATAAAAAGAACGATGAGTTGAGCCAATTTAATCAAAACAAATTCATGGAGATCTAAATTGTGTATGTGAAGAAAATTTTAGATTCTTATCCACTCACGATCAAGTGAATATAATCTCTAGACGACAAAGAATAAAGCGAACACATCTTATTGGTGTCGATGTTTTATTTTGCACTATCTGCATCATACACAAAACAAGTGAGATAGGGAAAAACATATATATGAACATATAAAGATATGTTCATAACACTACTGATATCACACATATCAATTAACATATACATTATTCAGTGATTCATTTTATTTTAGTTTGTATGAAGTTTTTTTTTTATAGTATAACATGAAAAATATGTGTGTATTTCCGAAACGTCTCTACTTTCAGCAATATAGGATACTTTTAAACGAATAATGTGCGGGGTGTATTTGATGAGTACCCTCTACCAATGATATATTTGAACTACTCAAGCTTTAGCTAGTGAATGCATCATTTTGGGCTCATAGAACAAAGAAACATGTTCTTTTTCAAAATTAAAAAACTATTTTTATCTGTCTAGAAAATATTTTAAATTAAACTTCTTAAAAGAAGAGCAGTATCCAGAGGGATTTAAAGTATTATAATTGTATAAAGTCTTTACCTATGAAGGATATATCTCAAAATGGCACCCGCCATATTTAGTAACGCATGACATCAAAAAATAGAAAAACCTAACTAATATTATACGTCTTTCACAAGAAGAAATAGATAATATTACAATTAATTAAGTGAGCGAAGCATTAATGGTCTCAAGAATGAATACATCTCGATATCTTTTGAATAACTAGACAATGCAAGGACTTGCAGATAACCAGTTTTTTTCTATATTAAACAGACTTTTAGTAAACATATGTTGGCAGCATCATGTTTAAGGACACGTTGTTAAATTCGCCGATAAAGGATTCCCTTTACTAGTTCGCCGTATTGATTTTTAAGTCATCATATCGTTGATATATGATTGATTGTCACCTTGAATCAATGAAAAAAGCATCAAATAATTTTTCTAATTCCAAGAGCAAACAAAGATTCGTTGTTTTTAAAATAGACAAAGTTCTATAGGTGGCTATGCCAATACAAACAGTCTTTTGATAGAGAATCATATCACATTATCATTGTCTTGATGACAGATAATTCCACAGAGTGTTGATAAAGAATTCATATCACGATAGTTGTATATTATAATTCGATAAGAAACAGATAATTAAGGAGATATTAAATATAAAGTCATGTAGTATCTCGTGTTTTATCATTATCGACAGCAATTCATATTCATACAAACACATTTCATATACTCAACTACGTAATAGGGATGTTTCTTTTTCATGCTAGCTCTTACTAATGCAATTATTATAAATTATAACTTTAATGCTAATTCGAGTAATAACTATGTTTTTCACTATCGATTCTCATTTTCATTCTATTCGAAATAATAGTTGAGTGTGAATGTTGATTCTGATGCAACAAATAATTGTAATACTATTTTGTATTTGTTAAGTATTGATACTGGAATCGACAAGCATAATTCTATCTTGATTGTTAATTCTATAGTTGTAGTTGCCAATCTTCGAAGATGATTGGCAGTGTTGTCATTGTTGTTCGTGGTGTATGAACGATTTCGACCAGATAAAGGTTATGAATCCATCAAAACCTTGTGAGATGGCTAACCATTGCTAGAGTCATATTTTTTATGTTGTTAAATTTTTTCCTTGTTACGTGTTCGATGCTATTCCATAGTAATACGTAATTGGATGTTGAAAAATGATGGTTCTCCAATCGATGTTATGAGATAAGTAACTGGTTGAGCACTAAAAAGTGGATTTATTTTCAAAATTTCTTGTCTATTGCATTTTAAGGGGCGAAAACTAAATGCATATTTCCTTTTTTTATTTTTAAAGCTTTTAATGCTATATTTCATGTTTGTTATCGACTCACCGAAACAGAAGTGTCTTTCATAAATCGATTTCAATGTCCTGTTACAGATGTTCATGATTGTGTTCCATTGAAACAATGTCTTTTTTTCAAACAATGCTTTACAAATGTTATTAGTTTGATAGTATTGTTGCATAGAAGATATTGATGGTTAAGAATAATTTCTAAAAAGTATTTTTATTTTTCTTCAATGTACAAATTCATCATCACTACCTGTCCCATGTGTCTGTCAGTTAAGTTTGAAATGGTTAGGTGGTTGTAGTCTTAGATGAAAAGATTCATATTTCTTGTATTTTTATGCATGAGACTTTTCTTCTCCGATGACACCTATAACGGTGCCAATTGCCATTAGTTTCATCCATGATACGAATCTCATAATAATTTTTTAATAGTTAATGATTTTAGAAGTTCTGGAAATTTCTATTGTGACAAGATGTACAACTGTCACAAAGCGTTCATTCATTATGCTTCAATCATAATATTATTTTAAGAAACGGGAAATTCGTTTGATAGTAGTTTTCTCAAATCATCAATGATTGATCAAAGGTACGGTAAACACGATTCATCAGTTATTCAACGCAGTATCATATAGAAAACAACTCAATTATTTAAGTTTTATGCAGCTGTAAGATTCTGTCTACTTCATAGGGATCTATAATATAAGTCAATTTATTGTGAGAACAACATGTGATCATTTCGTTGATGATTAATATTTTTTTTCTTTTTGATAAATGCTTTAAATTTCTTGGAATCATAGTAAATCATCCGATGGAACATATATTACTATTCCTATATCAAAAAAAAAAAAAGAATCGATTACATAATTTGATTTCAATCTGAATTCTCAAACAAATAATTACAATCTTTGCATGTTAAGCTGAAATAGAAAGTTGCACGTTGAAGTCCTTTGGGATTAAAATATGAATTATGACATGGCTAGGATGTCTTCTGACAAGAAGATTAGTTTATAGTGTCTATTTTTGGATTAACTAGAAATTTACAATGACTTTAATCAAGGCTCAAGAAATAACATACAGAAATAAGTCATATATACATCAAAATGACAAAATACAATCATTGATCGTACATCAAAAATATCTGTCAAGATAAGCGACTGAATATAGTAGTCAATATGTCTTATCAGTCAATGAATGCCATTGAGTATATTTGACTATCGTTTATCATAGTCTTGAAAAGTGTAGTCGATGATAAAATTTTCATTTTTATATGTCAAAACGTTTTCGAGAAGATTTTTCACAATTGTTGAAATTTTCTCATCTAATTATTGTCGTCTTCATAAGATCAATCACATAAAGGAAATTAGATCTTGTTTTTTTTTTATTTTGAATGTGAATAAAAAGCAAAAAAAAAATAAAACTAAAAATATGGAATAGAAATTATCATTGATCTGAATTCTATGTCTCAGTTTTAGTATGATTATCATTAAGATCCGAATCATTACTAAATGGTACTTGTAAACCATCACGTTCACCTAACAACCAATATGTTAACATTTCACCTTTACCCTAAAATTGAATAGCAGAAAATAAAACAACAGCACAAAGCTAAACACAATATGAACATATGTATTATTACTTTGAGATTAACTTGTCCACGTGCTTTAACCAAAAATGTTTGAAATTTATCGAGTAATGTTTTTGTACAAGGCGATATATGAATTCGTAATGGTTGTCCATTAGACTCCATACGTGAAGCAACATTGACTGTGTCACCAAATAGACAGTATCTATAGATACGAATGCGTCAATGTTTCTTGATTAAAAACAATTCTTTTACCTTGGCATTTTTAAGCCAACAACACCAGCAACACATGGACCTCAAAGAAAAAAAAAACACAGAATAACAAGTTTTTAACAACGAAAATCTTCAATATGATCGCGTATACCTGAATGAATACCGATACGAATTTTTAATTGTTCATCAGGTCTATGTCGAATACGAAAATGGATAACAGCATCGAGAATAGTCAAAGCCATACGGGATATTTCACGTGCATGTAAATCACCATTGCGCGTTGGTAAACCACTAACCACCATATAAGCATCACCAATAGTTTCAACTTTATATATATCAAATGCTTCAATGATTGAATCAAAACATGTGTAGAGATCATTAAGTAAAGAAACAATCTATTTCATAAACCACAACAATAGACAAGTGTTACATTTCAAGATATTCATAGAAACAGAGAAGTTTGTTCTTTTTTTTTACTTGTAATGGTGTACTTTCAGATGATATTCTTGTGAAACCAACAATGTCAGAAAAATAAATCGTAACACATTCAAACGATTCAGCTGTCACTTGTTTACCAGCCATCAATTCAGCAGTAACAGTTCTTTTGTGAAAAACAAAACGGAGAACATTAATTTCACTTGATTCATTATTGTATGTTTAAATAAATATTAATCTAATGGCATAGAATCATGGTTTGATTATTAATTCTTTAGTTTTCCTGTTTTAAATCAATTAATATTTAACAAAAAATTGATACATGATGCTATAACAACAACCACTGTGAAACTATTCTATCATCACAACAAAAACTTAGTAAACACTTCCGTTCAGTATCATTTGTCATGCGGAAAACGCATTATTCTCCATCTAAATCATTTTATTATGGCTCATATATTAATCATGTAAAGGAATTCATTTTCTAAAAAGCATGATGCTTAAACTTTCCAATTAAGAATCAAAAACTGCTTCACTATGTCACACGTTTTTAGTCAAAAAGATTGTATTTTCATTCATCTTAATGACGCGCTATTTCATCATGCAACTTATTACTCCTACGTGTTCACTATAATTATGAAGTCATGATTTGTTCGTGACTGAGAAAATCTGCCTCTAATAAATAAAAGAATATACATAATCGGAGGTGGTTTGACATGAAACCATCATCAATAAGCATCATGAGTTTTTCATAAATCGTAATTCTTATCTCGTTAAGGAATAATTCTCGAAAGTATTTTGTAATCTCATAGAATCTGAACTAATGCAAGAATTAAAAAAAAACTCGTTTTCTGACTTTCTCAATCGAACGAATTAGTTGAATTACAAGATTAAAATCTTCTTCTCCTAAATCGTATTACAAGTAGTGCGAGAATTTTCTACTCTTTTACGATATTATTTGCTTTTCTTTCTGCTTCATACTAGTAAAATGGTTAGAAATATTAAATTAGATCGGAAAATTTTCTCTCTAATTATCAATATTAGCATATGAAAATAATGAATGGTGGAACGTTGTTTTACATATCAATCTTTATGGTACGAAAAGTTCTCCAAAAAAAAATTATATCATTGACAGATTATTCTATCTTCCGGTTAATCAGCTGCAGATATTTTTATTATTTATCCTAACATCAATAGTATTGAGATATTGATTTTTCGCTGGAAGGGCATTATGTAAGAAACATACGTGGAATCAAGTAGCAACGACAGTTTCATTGGATATCACTATATATATAGATATAGATATAAACAATTAGTCACGATGAAAAATAATCGAGATTGATGATATATATCATCATTACATAAGGCTTTAAGGAATCATTAAAAAATCCTTGATGTTTTCTTCATCACAATCATATATTCAACATTTTGCAAGATTTCCTTGCTGATGCCTAGTGAAAACGGATATTCTCTATGACACAATCATTTAGTATTTACTTTATCAAGCATCATTATTAATTCGTAAAAGTTTTCTTCTCAAAGACATTATCGAGTATCTGTTTTTCATTATACATCAAGATCGATTCTCTTGAATTCATCACTTTTGAAATTTTATTTGAATAAATAATTTTAGAATCTGTCTGTATAAATATGTTCTTGAAAACATCAACTTACTGTGGTAATAAACGATACAGTAATTCTTCAGCTTTTTTCTTTTCTACTAGATAATCATTTGTACGTTCTTTAACAAGTTCTTCTAAATTATTTGTATATTGTTCCATACGTTGTAATAAATTATCGACAAGATTTTCGTTATCGAATTTTCTATTTTCACAAGAGAACGATATCGAAAGAAAATGCAAAACGAATTGAAATTCATTCGTACTTGCTTAATTTTTTCATTGTATTTAAAATAGATGTAAAATCTGGTCGATCATTAGGATTTTCTTGCCAACATCGTTTCATAAGATAGCCGATTTCATAAAGTGTATTATCACCAAGAAAAGGTGGCCGAATTTCATTTCCTGATTTAATAGAATAAAATATGTCTTTTAGTGTTACACCTGTTTCGTTTGTTGCAAAAAGTCCACGACGATAGATAATTTCATGAAGTATTATTGAAAAACTGTAGACATCGCCCTTTTGTGAACCTTGTACTGGTGCATGTGGATCACGTATTATTTCTGGTGCTGACCAAAGTAATGCTAAACAAACAAGAGATTTCATCATTGAAGAAAATAACTTTATCAAAAAATACATTTATAGTATTGTTCACAATTGGTTGGATATTTTTGATGAGGTGAACAACGAAGAGATGGAATGCCATAGTCGGAAATTTTAATAACAAACTAAAACATGAGAAGAATATCGAGTTGGTTGAAATTTCTTTTTTCGACGTTAACTTACACGACTACCAACAAGACAATTTATACTTTTTAAATTTCCATGCGATTGAAGATCGCTAGTATGAATATATATAATTCCCTATGAATGAAAAAATAAGATTAATAAACACAAAATTATTTCTTTAAAGTCTACTTTAACAATATCATGAATAATAGAATATTTAAACATATCATCAAGTCGAATTTGAGAATTTTCCAAAAGATCCTATTGAAAAAAAAACAAGTATTGAATATAATAACAAAACCAAGTGCATCAAATCACCTGTAGATTTCCTTTCGAACAATATTCATTGACTAAACAAGGTGGATCAAGACAAGCACCAATGAATCGAACAAGAAATTCACTTTGCATATCCTTAATCTTCATATTGATAAAAGACGAACAAAAGAAAGAAAGATAGACGAAAATAAGAAATGCAAAATAGACCTTACAGTTTTAACTTCCATCAACAGTAATCGATTAATGTCGATTCTTGTTTTATGTTGAATAATTTTTAAGGCAACTATGGATCCCTAAAATATGAGATGAACAGTTGTAAATAAAAATAATTTTTTACATAAAACTCCATGATTGAAGTGATTAATGTACGATCTATAAATCTTTTCGACGAATATAATTAGTGTAATGATCTTCGATTTCTAGAATGAGTGTTGTACTATTCTATATTCGAGATATGATTGCATGGAGTGTACTAAAAAATGCATGATAAAACGACGATTATTCTAGATTCATATTAGCTTTGAAAACTACTGTGGAACTCGAAAGTTTATATAAACTTTCTATACAATCAGATTCCATGATTTGAAAGAACGTTTATTATTTAATTACTAAATCGTACATTATTATCAATCTATAAGGAAAGTAAATGCAATCAATACCTTACATGAACATTATATCCATGTTCTCTATTCGTTTATCGTAATACCTTACATTTATGAGTGATACAGAAATATTTCAAAAAGAATGACATTGTTTTTTTTGTGATAAAAGAATTTCAAGTTAATTTCTTTTGCAGAGATTTACAGTGTTGATTGGTGACTTTAGCTCCTTTCTTGAAACTCGATCTAAGAGAAGTGTTGAAATATATAGGTTAGAAAATTGGTTCCCATGTCCCCTTCTCTACACACGTTGACAGACGAGTTTAAGAGGTGTCACGACTAGTGACAGACGTTATCAGTATTCAATCAAAAACATGTCTCAATGAGATATTATAATTAAAGACGAACTTATTTTTTATTGCTGTTCTAGAGGATTACACAAATGGTTGTGAACTCTAGTTTCGTTAGATAAATCAAAGGAAACAACTTTCAAGTAAGTATTAACGGTAGTTACATCGTGTTTCACATGTTTAATCTCAAAGGAATAGTACTAAAAGCTTTTCTTTTTCTTCGATTTGTGCAATTGCAAATACAATTATTGTTTCATCGTGAATCACCATTGTTCATTGACTAGTGAAATAGATTCCGTCTGTAATTCATGTTCATATTTCTTTTGTTTTCCGATGGAAAACTATTTCGATCTTGTTTTTCTCTTCAATGTGTTGTCATTCTACTGTTTAACATTCTATGATTTAAAAATAGATAAATGTCTTTTCACATGTAAGGTAACGTGCGATACGACAATTTTTTTTACTATTTTTATATTGGTTTAATGACATCTAAATTATAAGAAATGATTTCTAATAGTAGCCGGAAATAAATTCTCTAGATTTTCTCTGAACATGTTCTTCATGTGTTTAGAAAACTACCTAAAAAAGTCGGTTGTTTTTTATTTTACCTTGAAACGTGCTGTTTTTACAGCTGTACTATTTTCTAAATCATTTTCTTCTTCAAATAATGGAATATGATGCACGGAAACACGCTAAATTAAACATAAAAAAAACAAGTTGCATTCACTCAACGAATAAAAGAAAAAAAAACAAAACAGTGATTTTAATTTTTTTACTTTATGTCGATCTCGTTTCAAGTTTTTATATTTCAGGCCAAAGTCTTCCATTGAAAATAAATCATCTGCTTCGATAATCCAATTCATAGCTTTAAGTTGTGCTTCGAAACTAACTCGTTTAAAGTACCAAAATGCGATAATTGTTAGAATAAACACAACTGATGTAACACTAGCAGTAAAATAAATCCATGGCAGTGCTGGATCTTTACATACGATTCAAAAAAAAAAAGAAATAATTCATTCGTAGATTCTATGTTTGTTTTTTTGGTTGTTAAAACTTACTCTTATGTACTAAACATTTACTCCCATCGAAACCACATGGCTACATAGAATGTAATAGGAATAACTTGAATTTATGTGTGTGTATTATCTTACCGGAACATCCAATGGTGTTTTTTTCACATCATCTATCCAGTATATATCTTTTAGTAGAATAAATGATGAATTTACGCCAAAATAAGTTCCTACTTCCTATGAGACGTATAAAGATATTTTGCAATCAAAACAAAAAGAAATCATCAATATCTCATTACTTCAAATTCACGACTTTTACGATTAAAGTCAAATAAAGAATAATCACTAACACGATCTCCTGTTTCACTGATCTGTACAATACCATTTGATCCTAGAAAAATTTATGAAAATACATTTTTAGATCGATCTTTCTTATTATTTAGTCAAACCTTCAAAGCTAACGTTCCACATTTTTCTAACAACAGAAAATCCATCACTTGAATTCTGATTAGATTCTATCGTGCGATTTAATCCGTATGCATAAAGTAGAACAGCATCATAGAATGTTGCAACGTATGGATTGACCTTTTTTTTCATTGAAAAATGAAAGAAATACAGAAACCCCGAAACATCCATATTATTCATAAGTATTAAAAATGCAAACAATTACCATTGATGTACTATCATTATGTATTCCTTCTTCCAATGCATGGACTTGATTCGAAAATTGTCTGTATCGTTCTGTGTCTGGTCGTTTCGAAGCTACGATAAGTACAGTTTCAAAAGCACGACGTGCTTTATCATTTTCTAAATCACTGGATTCATTTTTCTGCCAACCAATTAAACTCATATCTTTTCTATTTTTTTTTTCGTTCAATAAAAACAACAAGGATTCTTTTTCTGACTATGATTCCGTAAGAACAATGGTTTACCTCATCAAACGAAATATATCTAGATAAACAAAAACGTATTCACCATTGATCATACCAAGATCGTATGCCATCAAAAGAAAATCTCGAAATAAATTTGAATCCATACAAATAAATAAAACTAATTAAAAACAAATGTTGTCTTGAATAACAAGATGAAATTATAAAAAGTCAAAGTTAAGTACTTCTTGCTTCAGCTTTTGCTTCATCCAATGTTTTACGTAATTTTTCTTTTGTTTCATTTTTTCGATCAACATCAAATATCGAGTGCGAACATCTGAATAAAGAAAAAATAGAATAAAATAAAATTCATTGAAATATTAAATAAAATTTGATATCAACTAACGTATCCTTTGATTCGCCTTTACTATTCGGATGGCGCAATTCCCGACATAGAGCACCCATTAACATATAACATTCACTCTTGATTTCATTAGAAAAACAAACAAAAAAGGAAATAAAATTTTAATCAGGATACATTTACTTACTTGAGCTTCAACAACATTTCTTTCAGCTATAATTTTTACACTAGTCCAATTAAAATGTGGCAAAATCACACGCGAAATAAACTGAACTATAGTTTTCGATGAATGTAACATTCGTGTTAACAATTGATATTCACGTTTGTTGTCAAAATGATAATTAAAACCACCACCCGGTGATATAACAGGTATTCGCCAATGAGGCGAATATCTATTTCAAGCAAACAGATCAGATTGAAACAAGAAAATAGAATGAATTCATCAATGTGTTACCGTGAAACAGCAGCTAAGCCAGGACCATCAACAGGTCCTAAGAATACGTCAGCTTGTCGTTTAGCATAAAAGTCAATTGCCAATAGAGGTCCAACTATATACGATGAATTCGTATCACCATAGCGAACTTCAAATGAATTTCCATTAACTAATAAACGACGTTTATAGACTTCATGAACGGCTAGATCAATAGCTGGTTTAACTTTTCGCATATCAAAGGGCGATTGAGGATCAGTTGGAAGAAGAACAGCAATTTGAACGGTAGTATTTAAAAACTTTAATTCTACTTTTCCAATTAATAAACATAAAAATGTTAGAGTTATTAATAAGAACCACATCATCTGTCAAGTTAAATTGTCGTTGTTATTCTTTTGAATGATGAAACTGTTGAAGACTGACATATTGATTCGTGTGACATCTTAGCCAAGAGTAGTATGCTTCGACAACCGGAAAGTTCGACATTTCCGCTCTCGGGCTTTTTAATTTCTGTTTTTTTCTTCGCTTATCCCTGCATCTCTCTGTCTCTCTCCCTCTTTCTTTCTCTCTCGTTTTCTTTCTCTGTCTCTCTTATTTTCATCAAAAGAGAACGACAAACTAGTGCTCTGGTGGTTCTTCCTTTTTTCCTATCCCAAGAAAAAGGCAACAAAGAAAGAAAATAATAGATTTAGTCATCATCTGTCATATGAAAAAACACAGAAAGAAAGATCGAAATGGCTGCCTCACCACTTGATATTACATTCTCAATATTGCTGAAATCAACAGCCTAACAACGTCATTTCAGCATATGAGATTTATTCTGGCATGAACACTATTCTTATCGATATATATATATGAGATATATATATATTTGGTGCAAAAGGCATTCTTTTTCTTAGTAGTAAGCATAAACATACTTGTCAAGTGCCAGACGGCAACCCTTCGAGCATAATTTGAATTTTCAATCAACATCATCATAATCTTGAATATCGTTGATCACTATCTTATATAACCTACAGTTATGTTTATCAGCCTAAAGGATTACATTAACTATCAATAAATAGATATATAAATTCTTTTAAAAACATTTCTTTTGTTATTCAGATCGTTTTATTTACAGAGGATAAGTAATGCGATTGAAATGTATGTTTCGTCTGTTTTTTACTTTATGATTCTATGCGCAACTGTGTTTTAAGAATATTCTTTCTTCATGAATGCGCACATATCTATTCATTTGGGATCATTTGTATTATCGAGAAAAACACTTAGCATATAGTGATGTGTCACATTTGCCAAAAGCAATATTTTATAATGTAGTAAACAGAGTTTTTAAGTATGCCGTAAAGACAAGAACTTTCTTTTTCTTTTTTTCTTACTGCTTTTTCATGTCTTTTTATTTTCTTATTCCTATATAGATGGTCTGTTCTATGTAAATTAAGATTTTATCGTTTCATCGTTTGCTAATGAACCCATGTATGAATACTTATATGACAAAGAAAACAATCATGAAGAATAAAAGAAACAAAGTTAAATTGAACTTTAAATTCCAATTCAACTCGTTTTCTTTTGTCTTCATTGTTATTATTTGTTCATCGATGAAAGATTTTCTATTGAAAGCTACTTTTCGATCTTCGTCTTTTACAATATCCCTAGCGACGATCGATGAATTTTTTGAGGATACAAAATAATATACACATCAAAAGAAAGACCTTCGATTTTAATAGATTTCTAATCATTCATGAATATATATTTATACAAGTAGAATAAACCTTTTATTCATAGAAAAATTAAATAAAGTATGATTTACTTTTTTTAAAATTTGCTAGAAAATAGTACAAAGTTAATCGAACCATTATTCCAATAGAATAAGTTTGATTACAAACTATTTAATAGATTCATAATTCTGCAGAAGCTTTATTTGATAATAATAAATATCCATAATTTATATCTAAATACAATCATGAAATAATATGATTTCGTTATTCACAATCTGATCCGTTCATCAAATTATTCGATCCATTAAACAAAAATCCTATTCTCATACTTAAATACTCGATTATCAAGAGTATTAACTCTATTTCGAATATCTAAGTAGTTTAATAAATAATAATGATTAAATTCTTTTAAGATGTTAGAAGAATTTCAAAACGATTCAGTGCAATTCCATAGTGACTCATACGTTCGTATTTTCAATAGTTCTTGTCTAAAAGAATCATTGTGTATTTTATTTAAGTGTTTCATTTCATTTGATTCAATATATCAAATAGAGTTCTATATATTTATCCATTTTGTCATACATCATGTCATATGGTTTTTTTCTCTGTCATACCCTAATATTAATCACAATAGTTAAAGAAATCAATTTGTCCATTGTTCAATTATTTTTGTCATAAACCATAAAATTCTTTATTTCCTGTGTTTCACCTCTGTTGAAATACAAACACACGCACGCACACACACACACTCACACACTATCATTGTTTCTTTTTTCTCTTACATATTACAAAACATCGAAGCAGAGTGTGCACGAAACAGAACGGAAGAGAAGAGAAAAAAAACTAGTAACAGTCATTATTAATCACAGAATAAGGGGGACAAGAAAAACCAATAATGAATAAATGAAATTCTGAATACGAGAAGACATATGTCACTGTTTAGAAATTAAAAAAGAAACGAAGAAAGATTGCTTGAGCTGTGTGTACACATGGACAACTACGATGCGTGAAGAAGCCGTGGATTAATTTGTATATATGTATATGTGTATATACATATATGTATATATATATATATATAATAATAATAATAATAATATCATCACAACTGGAGGAAAAAGAAGACAGAAAAAAAATCACACAGCATCAATATTTGTGCAAAGTTCACGAAGTAATTGTAAATTTTTCGGTGTTACCATTGAACTTGAACTTGCTTTATCAAGTAGCACAGACCCCAATTCAGAATAAAGTGCAGTTGTTAATACATGAATCGACGAATTCAAACCATTCGAACCAGCACCTGATGAAATTATTCCAGTGGTATTTTGACCACGTAGTAATGCTAATAATTTCCAAAAAGTTGGTAATAGATGAAGTTCAACTTGTTTAGGTTTGCGTTGACAAACACGTGGGACAATAGCTAAATTAAAAGAAAAATACTTTATTAATATCTTAAATTTGTTTTTCTTCACTTTTCATATGCACTCAACTTAATTCACGTTTTCTCTATTTACATATACGATTAAAACAATAGAAAAAATTCAAGAAACCTAATAGAATGCCAGCTGCTGTTTCAGCACTCATCGTTTCAATTCGATGGATTACACTACAGAAAAATCTATTTTCAAAAATTTTTCATTTTCTAAAAAGTTTTTTGTTAAAAATATACATAGATAAGTACGGAATAGAGAACACATGTTGTGCCCGCATCATACAAATGTTAGAGTTGCTCATGTTGATATCCCGCGAATTCGATGAGTTTCAATTGTCTAGATCATTGCTATCATCGAATATATGAAATAAAACGAAAACTGAGATATTTTTATTCGATTCATAGAAGATAACAACTGTTGGATCTGTTTAGTCGAAAAAAATATCAGATAATCTTGTGAAAACAACGAAATAAATTTTTGTTTGAATACTTACTAGCTAATTTAAGAACGATCTCTGGTCGAACACGTGGATTGCTATTTTGACTCAATGTACAAAGTGGTTGTAATAGACAACCACTATCTATATTAAGAAGTAAAAAAATAAGAAATAGACTTGAAACTTTGAAATATATTCATGTTATCTTTTATTTTTACCAATGTATTCAATGGCTGTATCAATGATGTCCGAAGCAAGTTGTGAAATATCTCGATTTTTCGATGCAATATTTTGTGCTATAATTGGTAATGCTGAATTTATGACACTCGACAATGCATCGCCAAGGATTGGAATAAGTTGATGCATGGTATTTAATGCTTTCAAGACAACTTTGGAATTCATATCAGCTAAACATTCATTGAAACCATCAAAGATTTGTACGAGTGATTGAACAGCTGTATCAGTTTCAAGTTCACATAATTTTTGAAATTCTTCGATACCATTTAAACGTTCACGAAAATCAGAACTTCGCATTTGTTTTGTCAATGCACGAACTTGTTCCGATTGATCAGCACTATTTACTTTACGTGTTGATGGAAAATGATTTGTTAATGTTCTAAATTTTGGAACATGAGAATTTTCAAACAAAAGAAAATAGTGTTATGTTGCAAATAAATATCTATTTACCCATTTGTAGGTATTTTATCCGATGATAACGTACGTCGACCACCCTTTGTTGCTGATTCACTTGGTGTTTCGCCGACTCCACCCTAATAAATGAAAATCGAAGAGTTCGTTGAGGTTCTATTCTTTGTTTTTGGTGTCTCTCATTCTTCCACAATGACTTTACTTTGGCTCGAATATTATCAAGAATCTCACACATATTTGAATATGCCGTTGGATTTAAATAGTGTTTCATTAGCGAATCAAGTTCATCGAAAGACATTAACATATGATAAATCTTTTTGCCATACCATCTAAATTAAATTAACATATTGTTTTATTGATTTATTATTGTCATCGTCTTAGTTTTTTTTCGTTTTCTTAGTAAATATATATATATACATATGTTTACCTGATTTCTGGTGGTCCATCGGATGCAAATGTAGCTGCTACTTGTAAAACACGTTCAGTTATATCACGCGAACCACTTAAAATTTTATTTGGTCCCAATTTTTCACAAACAATATAGATGTATTTTGCTGACGTTTTTCTTACAGCCGGATTACGATGACTAATGAAAAGAAAAACGGAGTACATAAATTAACATAGTAATTTCTTATGCGGAAAATATTCGTTCAGAATTTATAAGTGAGACCTTGATCGAATAATTAATTAAAATAGGAAGATAAAATCATTCATCTTCATCTCTTGTTCTTACGATTGATAAACATGAATATCGAAAATCGATGTAATTAACTATTTACATTTCGTTGAATTTAGCTTGTTTATTGAAGAGCAAATTGTAATGAGTGATGTGATTAGATGGACTCTCGTGAAGGAAGTCCCTCAACTGTTAAATTGCTTTTGAGTTTTATGTAGATGTAAGTGTTTGTGGAATACCTTGAAAAGTATTTATGATTGTAGTTTATTATTCCAATCTTAGGCAACTTTTTAGGGTATTTTTTAAATAAATTTCATGCTCATTTTGAGGAAAATCAGAATTCACTTCTAGGTGACTTTAACTTTTGTATAGAGAAAAATCTTGAAGGAGAATTTTTCGAAATTTGGTTCTATTTATCTTTTCCAACACATCTATAGAATGAGCTTGCCTTTAAAATATTTTACATAAGCATAGTAGACGCAGTCTTTTATTCTTGAGTGGAAGCAAAACAAACAATCTCAAGTTCACTCAGCGAATTATGATTGTGCATAGTTATATCTGTTGAAGGTGTTGATACAAAATTTAAGAATAAAAATCTTTTGTTATTCTCGAGATGTACAAAACCAATCATTTTTGATCTACTCATCAGTAGGTTATATGCATCAAAGTTTTTCAAGGTATTTCAATCTTATTTAGTTATCGCATCAAAAACCAATGTTGAATTGAGAAAATCTATTCGTCCATTCTTTCTAACAGATATTGAGTATCACGACGAACGACGATTGAGTTCTATGATTCAAAAGAAACTAACTTGATCTTCATCATGAAGCATGAACAAAATATCTCTCAGAGTTTTCGATCAACGATCAAGAGCATTGTAATCATATTTTATTCACACTCTGTCGAAATCTTTCAGTTTTCTCTTAGCAATCTAGATATAACCTAGATTTCTAAAAGCTCTTTGGCTTTAATACACTCGAGGGACGAGTTACGATGCTTTGTATTTCTCATCTATCTGGTGAAAAATAGAACGTCAATACTCGATGCTAATTGCATTCTTCAGACAGATCTGTAGCACTCGAACGAAGGTATTTATTTCCTGTATTGTCCTGCTAAGCTAAAATAAAGGTCTTGTTTAAAATTTTGCAAACGTCTTCATTCTATTTCCGCCTAGGGAAATTCAACAAAAATAATATAAATGAAAAAAATATCATCAGCAGTGTAATTACCTTGCACCACCAGCAATGAGTGCTTGTAATGCTTTTTGAAGTGTGACATTGTCAATCATAAGTTGAAGGCACTTTTCTACATCGATTCTAGAAATTTAAAAAGAAGAAATATATTTTCAGAGCGGAAAAAGTTAATAGAAATGTTTACTAAAATAAATTACATACCTGAAAAATTCATTACTTTCTGCACTCTTTTGCATAATAGCTTTAACTGTTAAATCAAGTTCAATATCCATATTTCGTTTTAAATGAGTAAACATATCACAAAATGATGATAGTGCAAATCGTGCAACTTGTGATCGAAGATTTTTTACCTTTAACAATCAAACATGAATTTACAATGAAGAAAAAAACAATAGGTAACAATAGATATTACTTCTTGAATGAGTACTAAAACAACTTGATGTAAATTTTGTGTTATTATGTCAGGATTTTGTGCCATAAGACGTTGAAGTAGACCAAGACCAGAACACTTGCGTTCCCAATCATCACTAGCAACAGATTCCATAGCATCTCGATAAACGCCTTCAGGATTCTTTAATTGATCTGTTATTCGATCTTCAGATAATGGCCGATTGAATGCAATACGTTGGTCTGTTGTTGATAAATCACGCCGATTATTAAAGGTTTGTGAACGAGCCATACTTAAGAATAGAAATGAAAAATTTTAAATGGAGATTTATTCTTTTTTTGACACAAGCAACAATAACTTTGTACTTACGAACTCTTATATACACGAAAACGTTGTTGTGAAAGTACGTTTGGTAATATGGAACTTATAGTTGGCTCCATTTGACGTCGTGGTGTTGGTGGTAAATCATTACCATTGGATGAAAGATCTGGTTGAGATGAGTATCGGCTTGTTGATGTTGATGATATTGGAATATCATTATCATAAGCATTGTCGATATGATTTATTGTATTGTTTTGTAGTTGTTGTTGTTGTTGTTGCTGTTGCTGTTGCTGTTGCTGAAGTTGTAATTGACGACGACGAAATTCTCGATCTTGTCGACGACGTTCTTTTTGTTCGATTTTTTCCTGAGTTTTTTGTTGTACGCGTAAACGAAATGATGCCGATAAAGATTGACCCATATCAGCAAACTGAAAAGTTAGAAAATAAAAAGAACAACATAAAGAATCATGCTCATGTATTTATATAGTATGCCGTCCGAGAAATTTTTCGATCTTTTTATAAATCTATTGTTGTTAAATATGACTATATCAGATTCGAAAGAATGGTAACACATAAATTAAAGGTACTTATTTTCTGACCGTATTTATAATATAGATGTTTTCTTGAAAATATTCGATTTTGAAATAGGTTATACATCATTATTATGACATCGGAAGAAAAATTGCTATATTTTTAGATAATTGAATTTTTTAGAAGAATCTGCTCGTTATTTTTAGAATCTTTGAAAACAACTTCATAACTACATCATTAACTGTTCTTCGATAGTTCAAGAAATAGAATCATTTTTAACTTGTACTAGTTGTACTGAGCGCAACAAGACTTATACTTCGGTGTTGATTTTTAGTTAGTTGATAGAAAATTTGACTTTATGTAAAAATCAAAGATATTTCACAATGTTGTAATAAAAAGACAAATTTTGTAGAAGTAGGTTGTCGAAATCTTGGACTATCTATATGAACTCAGAGAACAAGAATGAATCATAATTAACTAGAAAAGTTAACTTAACCGTTTCATGGGAGTCATTTAAATTTTCATAAGTTATTTTCTTACAAGTCTAAGTAAAAATATGATCTCTTACAGCTGTTACATGCTTTATTCTGATCAACTAATGAATTTAAATATATTTATTAAAGAAATGAATGATCCATTTTGAACTACAAACATTTGCCCTTGTTAGGAGGCATTTTGTTTTTGTGAGTTATTTGATGACGTTTTGAGGAACGAGTTTTTGATTATCATGTAATCTCAAGATTCGTAATCCATAGCGTATCATTTACCATTCATGATATTCTGTTTGTCATATAAGTAAAAGAGTACGTCTTCGTCTGTTTCTATATTCGTCATTACATGAATCAAGAATAAAAATAAATGGTTTGAAAACATTGGCCATGCTCAGGAAACAATTTCTTACAGAAAATTTTAGCAATAAGATTGCTCTAAAAATATATTAACTCATTGTCAGAAATACTATTTGACCTTATGATATTGGTAAATAAATTTTAAAAAAATCTATTCGTGTACGTTAACCATAGTCGATACTCTTTATGATATTTCAACAAATTCAATAGACTTGTGCTAAGTAAAAAAAATTGCTGAAATTCATGTTTCATTTCGTAGAGACATGTTATGATATTAATCAATAAAAAAATGACACAATGAACTAATAAAATTATGCATAGATCCATGTTCAATTCTTTGTAAACTTACTTGTTCATTTTCTTTCGAATCACTATCATATTCATCCGATATCATATCGGCATTGTCGTTCACTTTGTTTACTTTCTTATTCATTGTATTTGTATTTTGCATTTTAGTTAATTCTGTTTCAACACGTGCACGTAATGGAATATTGAAAGCTATATGATAATATAATTTTATATGGAGAAGAAACATTCTATCCTATCTATTTACCTTTACCAATTATTCCAATATCTTGCTGATCATTAAGATTAGATCCTTCGTTAACGTTCACATTTGTATGCGTGGTTGTAGTCAAAGGGGCAATTGCAGCTAGTATTGAAATGAAACAAAAGTAGAAAAATATCCTCCGTAAATATGTGTTGCTTGAAGAAAAATATTAATTTTTTTAAAGACTTGAAAACACCTACGAGGTGTTCATTTGATAAGTACTAAGAAATATGTCATCATTTATTACATGATACAATAAGAAAAAATGACGTTCATGGTTGAACGGTCAACTATATTTAGAAGCATAAAAAAATCTTGTTAGATTTTCTTCTCTGATACGACTTCGTGTTCGAAGTGTTGCCAATGTAGAAATTTTACTGTACTTAAGTTTTTAATTATTTTTTTTAAGTAGTTGAATCATGAAGATAAGACGAAAGAAAAAAAGAAACTTTTTCTCACAGATAAATACTAGCATACGATAATTACAGATAAAAATAGGATGAATATTTTAAAGTTTTTCACGTATGTCGATTAGATGTTCTTCTTTGTTGATTAGCACTAATTTTAAGAATCTAAAAATCTTCATTTTAACAACATACTTATCCATCAAGAATTTCAATACATAGCTCATCAGATTTTTTCGTCATACCAATTAAATGAAAACAAGTTTGAATCTAATAGTTATTGTAAAAAACAACGACAACTCATGAAACCATCGAATCATTTTTCTTTTTACTATAATGTTCGATGATATATTTTTAATTCATTGCATTACTTCTAATTATTGTTTATGACGAAGATCGTATAAGTTCTTACAGATGATTGAATTTCATAGGATCTGTCATGTATAATCTTATGAATTCTTAAAAATGCTTTATCATAAGTTAAAATTTACAAAGATGATACTATGAAATGTTAAGGGTAGAAAAAATGAGTAGTATAATCAGAAGGTTGAAAAATTCTAATTTGACCTACGTTTTTCATTGCATTTATTTATATTTTTATATACTTAATACAAGCACAAATAAATTGTTCTACTGCATTCATCCATAACAATACATATGATTAGAAGTATTCATTAAACATTCACACTACTATCAGTTTCCTTACTCTGAATAACTTCTTCTGTCTTTTCATGTCGGTAAATTACAGAGCATATATCATGCTAATAATATTTGTTTTTTCAAATCTTCAACAAACAACAAGAAGTATTGTTAAAAAATCATAATGGGATCACTCAGCACCTTAGGTTTTTGAAACTAACTAAAATAGTATAGTTGATACAGAAGAAAAAAGAGGTAACATGCTGTTGTCCAACAGGAGTTGAATCGCCCCGATCACATTACTACTATATATAAATAAGTATTTGAGAAAAATGAAGTGAAAGACAATAAGAACTTTTCGCTTGAACAAAGTAAAATTAATGATTAATTTTCACACTTATTTAGAATCGAGTATTCAGTGTTTTTTTTAATAGAAATCTACATTTTATCGTTAACAACGAATATTCATCTCAATATAGAGTAAGGAAAATCTTGTCATCGAATAAAAGAAAACAACTCAATAACGAAACGAACATTAGAACACATACGAATATTAATGTCTGCTCTACGAAAAAAGCAAATGTATACATGTTTCAGCAAACATTTGTTCATCATGTTTTTATATAGTGCGAAATTTAATGAAAATGAACTTAATTGTAAGAATTAAATTTATCTTTATAATTTATTTTCCATTCAAAAAAAACGAGCACTTGTCTCAAGAGGACTCGTTCTTCAATTTTAACCAACAAATGAATAAACAAGTAAAACGCATAAGAAAAATCTAGATTAGAACATACTATCATGCTGTGATGAGTAGAGGAATGAATGGAGCCCATCCATTTCCTCCCCGGAGAACTTTTAAAATTCCTAGTCATAAACTCCATTATAGAAAGGTTGATAAGGATTTATTTTGCTTAGCCACCTTGTCTTTGAGCGTAAGTCATCGTGTTCCTACTACGTAGTTTTGACATTTTCTAATGTAGATTAAAGTTTGAAAATTATCAAAAAAAGATACTGATGCATACGAGACAAACACACAATGAAAAACAACATCGTAGAAAGATTAATTGGAAAATATGCCATTCGCAATTAGCGAATAAATTTAGTTGGTAAGACATTTATAATTACTAATCAAATGCAATATAACTTCATTTACTATAGAATATATCTAAATTTTAAAGTTACAAGTTTTTCTTTACACCTAAGCTCAACTTGTTTTTTTTTTGATGTTTCCACATATTTTCGGATCAAAAATCATGATCGTTAGTTATTTTTTTATTACCTTTTATAACTTTTGTTCGAGATTGATTATCAATTGATTGCTTATGATCTATATTTTCAATTGAGAATAGTATTAGATGTAAGTTGTCATTCACATAGCTTTTACCGATTATTTCGACATTTGTATTTGTCTTTTGATGATTGTTTGTAACGTTTGGAATTCTATCGTATGCTTGTCTAGATGATGGTGATGGATCTGTCGGAGGCAGTTGAGCTTTATCTATTTTAGATTTTGAACCAGAACGAGCAAGACGTGGTTTCGTTGGAAATAATTGATCCTTAATAATAGATTGTGTCGATCTAATAAAATTAAAAATAAGATTTTATTAACGAAAATAATTAATTGATCTGTGTTTTCAGCTTACCTCGTGCTTCCGTTAATATCGTTTTCAATTTCACGTCCTGATTGTGAATAGACTCCACTTTCGTTGCTATTCTCAGGCGTTAGAGTTCGTGCCGACGCTGATTCTAGATCGCTACCGTTGCTAAATAATCGATCAATTTTACGTCGTGTTGAACTACTATGTAATGATCGAGCAGGTTTTTTCGATTGGTTATTATCGTTCTAAATGATATCGAATTATATTTTTTTTTAAATCATTTCTAATACGTATTCCTAGTTGTGTTTGACTTACCTCAGGTGTACTACTACTACCTTCTGCTGTATTAATCGATAGAGAACGTGATTCTATTGCACTATCGATACCTTCATCGTGATCGATTTCAGAATCGAATTGACGTTTTGATTGAATTTGTTGCAGTTGTTCTGATTCTTGATGAGTATGACTCCGTGGTCTAACCAAGTTATTATGCGTAACTGGAAATCGATGAAGCGATGGACGACGTGGTATAGATGGTCGAAATTGAAGCGTATTGTTATAGTTATTTTCTATAGAATTGAATCGAATAGTAAAGAATGAGTAGTGATGTAAAATTTTTACAGAAAAACAAGTAGCAAAATATTGAAGTCTTGTACTCATAGTATAGAGATTATTCAAACGTTGCTTAGTAAAATAATCTTCCCTATTTTTAGTGACAAAAAAATATTCATACGATACTTAGTGATACTACTCTTAGCTTTATTTTGATGAAAGTTTTTCCTTTTATTCTTTGTTTTGATCGTCTTTAGAGAATGGATTTGAAGATTATATGAAATTGAAGCGACATAAAATGCTAATAAAAGAAAACTTCCACAGTGAAGATGTATCACAAACATGATTTTAAAAACAAACTATCCTCTGATTTTTTTCTTGCGAACTTTTTCCTATTGCGTATTAATTTCATTTTCATATCGTTTCTATTCAATTAATCTCATAACAAGGACTGGCATTTGATATGTATTAGAATCAACTAATTGAAGTTGATTGACGATATCGAATCTTTTTTTCGTACAAACCTTGATGTTGACCGATTGTTGCTGGCTCTTTTGTTTGATTATTATTTGTTGTTAATTTCTTGATCCACTCATCCGAAAATACTTTTTCCGTTAATGTTATTGGACGATTATTATTACTTGTAGGTATTTTAAAATCCAAAGTTGGACCACCGAGTTTGTGAGTTGTTGAAACCGTTGCTAAGAAAAACAGGTAGAACAGAGTAGTATTTAATGAGTGTTACGATCAACTATTGTCTAGAAATCCACACATTCGTTTTTTTTTGTTGTTTAGAATATGTGTCAAAACGGACAAATATAACTAGATACTAAAAGATTTGTTAGAATTCAATGGTCCAACGATTGATCAGCACTAAGAATTATAGAAAATCGAGCAACGCAAAGATATTCGTATATCTTCGATTTTTATATTTCGGCACTACTTGTCATACACAAAAAGAAAACAAGTGAAAATTATTTGAAATCAAAATGAGAAAAAGCTAATTAAAAAAATATGTCGATCTCATGAATCTCACATCTTATTTCTTTTTCTTTCACTATTCCACTTCTCTTCTATATAAACTCAGAGTCTGATGATGGTCTGAATAATTATTAATAAGTATGAAAAAAAAAACCAAATCAGCAGGACACCTAAGATGCATTTAAAAATTTTGTTTCCAATGCTATTACATTCATCATAAAGAAAATAAGAAGAAAACAGTGGAGATTTGAACTGAGTTAGTTGCACGATGATAAGATGCAAAAAAAATGAAGAAGAAGAAGAAGGAAAAAAACAGAATGAAAATCCACAATTAGTTTACAATACTACCGGTTGGTTTTTGATGTTTCGCAAGTAAAGTCAATCGTTTGTAAAAATATAGCTTTTGGTCCTGATGCTGACCTGATGTGTTGAGAGTGATAAACAGAAAAAAATTCATTTGAATCAGGTCAAAAAACATACGAATAGCATAGTAAAGAACAAGTTTGATCAACAAAAGAAAAGCAAAAGAAAACGAAACAAATCACATATGAGGACATGAAAACTTACCATTCCTTGGTGTTTCGTTATGTTGATTGGTATTAGTAGATCGATGTAAATCAAGATTCATGTCGGGTGCTTTCAATGGTGGTATTTCATGATTACGCGTCACCTACAAAAATAATGTGATATCAATAGATTTTTTCAAAGTAGTAAACAGTTATTCATAACTAGTAAAAGAATAGATTATCAGGTATATTTCACAATTTTTATTAGATGCTTAATATAATAGGAATATGTTCAACGAATAATTTTCTTTTCAAACATTTTTAATTAACATATTCTTTCATCTATATTGATAAGAATAGTCGAAGTGAAATAATTGTATTAACTCATTGTAATTAATAACTATTATCAACAGCGTACAAAATTGATGATGAAGAAACACAAGAAAATTCAAACTATAATTCTGTGTAATCTTCATGAAAAAGAAAATAATTTGGCTGGATAATCTTCGTAGACATGACTTTTCCCTAATGAAGTTTGTTTCTTTTTGTTAAAATAACTGCGAAGTATTTCAAACATTCTTCTTCTAATTTGATAGATTTCTTTTCAATGTACAAGGTAACTGTAATGTTTTATAACGAAAAAAAAACTTGGAAAACAAATACACGTGAATAACAATCAAAAGATTGAGTGAGAAAAAGACCTGACTTCTTGAGAAGGTCTTTTTTATGTTTAATAATGTTTAATAGCGGATATGTTGACTGCTTGATGCTTAATGAGGGATAATGAAGTGTAGAAGAAAAAACAAGTCATGCTTATACATCGTTACTTCATTTCATTGAATGTAAAGTCAATGACATTCTCTTTGTGACAAATAGATGGAAGAGAAGATGTCTTATGAAAACAAGCGACTATTAGAATACAATCTGACTTAAATGTTTTCAAATCGTAAGAAAAAAAAAACAATTTTACTTTTTAGAATCAAATTCATGTTTTCTTACGTTAGTACTGTAGAACCACCGTATGCTATATTTATAAATTCGATTGAAAATTATAGTAATGCTTGTTTCCGCTGGAAGAGACTTTCATTAGGGAAAACTTCTTTTGCTTCTTCTTTTCTTTTTGATTTATTCAAACAGAAATACAAAAGATATTATTAACTATAAATACGCCTGCTGTGAAATGCGACTATGAAGTTTCTCCATATTACCTCATTAGTTCCTTTTTCTTTCTAGTCTTATCTAGCCTTGCATTTCTCGGATAAATCATGCTCATTATTTCTTTTTTTCTTTTTACATAGAAAAATAAAACATAACATATGCAATATCTTACGATTCAATTGCAAATCAATCCAATAATTGTAGGCATAAATTGGAAGAAAGTAAAAAAAAAAAGTGAATTCAATAGTTACTATCTAATTTCATACATTGAGACATTGTTATATGATCTGAATGCTACCGTAGCATCAATTTAAATGAGAATTCTTTTTGATTTTCTTTGAAAAATAATGCTGCATTTCTTTTGGAAAATTTAGAAGAGTTCCGGAAGAGTCTGCATAAATTAAGAACAAAGATAGGTCGTACGCTTTCAAGTCATTTTAAATTCACAATAAATAGAACAATTTCTGATGTACGGGAAGCATGAGTTGATATTCTTTTTTGATGATTACATGTCTTTCATGTTTTTTTTTCTGTTCTTCTATATCCGGCTTTCAGAATAACGTAGGTCGTCTCAACCAGTAAAAGAGATTCTCATCATCAAATACGAACATTTCTTTATTAAATGCACGCACCTACGTCAATTCAAGTAATAATGATAATGGCCGATAGTATTTCTTTTTTGTTTCTCTTATTTTGCTTCTTTTTTTGTTGTTGTAACTTATACTCATTCATTTAACACAATGTATGTACTCATATATGTCGAACTCGTTTCAACAATAGTAGTAAAACAAATATTTCAATCATCATTCGTCATACGTATTTCACACACATCATTATTGGTCATTGTTGTTGTCACTCTTGATTTCCTAGCTTCTTTTTTTCTTTTTCTAAATTCTTAGTTGTAGATAAGATTTGTAGTTGTACTCTAGTTGTTCTTTTGGCATTTACTGATCTGTGTGTTAAATGTTTATATTTAACACACGAGAAATGTATTAGAAATACAGCTGAAGAATAACATGAAAAAAACGGCAATGTATTGATCGATACGTTCTAATGTTTAGAAGATAAATATATATAAATTCGACATATTCTTTTTGCATGTAAGATATTTTACTATAAAAATATCGGAATTTCAAATGAATATATTAACATAATTATTCTCGAATGAAGAAAACAAATCGAATCCACGTTTAGAATCTTAGAGATTTAATTTTGATAGAAGAAATCCTACAATCAAACTAAACAGAAAGCAAATCCATATTCAATAGGTTGTTCTCATCAAGAATTCTCGATAAACATTTGATCACTCAAGGAAATTATAAAAGAAGAAAAAAAACACCTTGAATAATTTAAGTGCAAAATAGAAAAAAATGAAAATTTCAATTGCTTATAGATTCCTTTTTTTCATGAGGGGGTGGATTCATTTCAATCAAACATAAAAAAAATGCACTTGCATGAGAGAATAGAACATGTCAAGAAAATTAAAAGTATTAAACTTACTGTATCATTTATAGTTGTTTTCGTCATGGCTTCAGCAAAAGGCATATTTAATTGAAGTAATCTACTACTTGTTGACGTCAATTTTGTTGAAGGTGATGTCGGTGGCTCAGTAGATATTACTGCTGTTGCTGGCTGTGGTGTTGATACGGGAGTATTAACCAGTAAAATAAATTTTGCATCAGGGTCATTGATTGTTGTTGAATCACAAACTAAACCTGGCGTTATATTTCCTTCATCAGTCAATGATGGAAGTGAATTGCGTTGTAGACGGAAACGTAATGCATTTGATGCATCGTATGATAAACTTTCAATTAAGGAAAAGACAAGTTTCATTGATGGATTCGTCTCAAGTATGGATATTGTTATTGGTTTATATGCATTGAAATAACTACATATGACAGTAAAACATTCAAGAGCCCCATGACGTAGTTCACGACGATTGGATACTAACATAGGTAGTAAATATTTAGAAATTTTTGTTAAATTATCATAATGATATTGACGATATTTCAGTAATGTTGCTGTAACAATGGCAAGCATTTCAAGTTGAATACGATATGTATAACGTTCAAAATTATCATCGAGTAGTTCATTAAGAATAAGTTGTGGTTGAACAAAATTTTCCAGTAATAATATTAAGCTGACACTTAATTTCTATTCCAATATCAAACACATGAGAATTATTAGATATTATAACAAGAAAAAAATTAGATAAAAATTATTTCGATCACTATCTGAATATGATATTATTTGTTTTTCATAATTCAACAATTAAATTCAAAAGAGAAATGATGATTTCATATAGATGAAAACAATGAATGATGAGTTGATTAATTTTACTGGATCCTTAGAGAAAGTACTTCAATAAGTTAGCCTTGTATGAATCTATTGAGAAATTATTTTGTCTACAACTCAATGAGTCTATTAATTCATTTGTTCTTAATTAGATCAAATTGATTATATTAGAAAACAAAACAAAATACTTACTGCCAATTGTCGATTATTTGATTGTCCATTATGAAGAATATTTTTGAAAATTGAACAAATAGTTTTATAATTTCTCTTACAATAACTAACTTGTGCATGTTTTATAAGCCAACCAAGACATGTACATAATACGAGCTTGATTTTAATTGATAATTCAAGATTTGATGATGTTATATAGGATAAAACATCAAGTATAGTCGATAGAAATGAATGTAAAACTTGATGAAATTGTGCATTATGTGTTGTTGATAGATACTGTGCACGTATTAATTGTAAAGATTTATCACATGCTTGTTTAAAATGATCAAGATAATTTAAACGATTTGCTTCATTGGCTGATAACCATTTTGAACGCATAGTTTCAACAATCGAATCGAAGTCAGAAACTTCATTTACTATAGGTGCTGCCGTTGTAGGTTGAGACGCTACAGGAAGTTTTCGAATAGAAAATAAATTATGTGGGGAATCGACGTGATTATTTCCATGTACACGTGTGTTGTTAGTTCCTGAATAAAAATGAACGAATAGGATTTATTCATTGAAGATCGATGAAAAAGAAAAAGCAAACGTTCAAAAACTGAATATTTAAACTGTAACAATTGGAGAAAAGACTTGATCAATTTTCAAAATCTCTGTTCTTACTGCAAAATTCAATATTGATCTAGAAACATTCAAAGAATCTAATAGTCAGCGAAACGGTGTCTCGACTATGATGAAGTAGATAAGATAAGATATTTAGCCCTATAATATCATCATGTTTCGAAACGATATTCAACTCTCAATAATAAAATTTATTTCCAATGACAACAACGAAATTTTTAATTATAAAACTTCGTTCTATAAACTTGATTTTTCATTTTTTTTTGGTTGAAAGATCAAGTCAACGTACGACATATGATACAGATATTTTCTAGACTAATTTATAAAACACAAGTAAACAATCGTATTCTATCATTCTTTGTGAGCTGATATAGTATTTCATGTGAAAAGAAAATACCGTTAGCTACATTCAAATTCTCATCAACATGCTGAAAGGCAAGATTAAAATCTATTATATGGAAAAGAAAACTCATTTGTTCAAATAAAATCTAGATCATATCATATATCAAAGATTCGATATTGAATTGTATATCATCTTCTTCATTTATGTCAACGTTCATGCTCTTGACGATAGTAGACAGCTTCAAGTAGACATTAGGACAAATGATTTTTAATTTATAATGTATCGATTCTTTTGAAAAGCCCTTCGATAGTCACAGATCCATGTTCGTTCCAACTAGAAGAAATACGATTTCACACAATATCATCAAGATTTGTATACAAAATAAAATTCTGTCGAATCATCTTCGATAGATGATGATCATTGTGTGGTTCGTCGTCAAAAAGTTGTTTATTATTCTGACTGTTTTACACTCAAGGGCTTTTGGTAGCACAAATTCAATTTCGGTGAAAAAAAGGTCATGTAAAGCAGGCGGACAATCTCCGTTTATTGAGCAATGTATGCGAACTAATTTCAGAATGTTTTTGCTTTAATAGAATCTAGAAAAACAATTGTGACACTAGATTGATTGTCGACAGACTATGAACCTTGAATGTTTTCATAGGGTTTTAACAATTATCTCCTCTGATGCGAGTTTTTTTTCAATACATGACATGATGTTTATTCTAGAAATTAATATTACGAAGAAAACTATACCTGTATGATAGCTTGTATTTTTATCTATTGAATCTTTGATTTGTGATACTTGTATTGATGCACGTGGTGTTTCATTTTCATCATCTAAATCAGTATCAACATTAGCTATTTGTAATTCGTCATCTTTTTGCGGTACATAGGAATAATACGTTCTTCTTAATGTTGGTGAATAAGTTTCAAGATAGTTATTTAATAGATCCGAACCTATTATACGTTTTATGTGTTGTATTGAACGAACAAGAATATCATTGTATGCTGAACGAAATGAATTATCTAGTAGATATTGAAGAAGAATTTCTAATATAGGAGATAAATTTTCATATTGATGCGTATTCATTAAAAATTCATTTAACAATTGAATAGATTTGAGGCGTAATCGAATATTCGAAGATTTCAAACCATCTTGTAAGTAAATAAACAAAAATGTTGGCATGTCTTGTGTTGTGCGACATTGTTTGATTGTTAATTGACCTGCCAATAGCTGAACATCATTTGATGTCGATGAAAAACATTGAATAATGGCTAGAGAATAATGAAATAGAAATCATATGTTTACTATGAATTTTACACGAACCTGGAAGGTAAATTCGTTGATCATAACTATGAATATTTCCTTGTAATTCTGATAATAATGTCAAACTATTAAATTGATATTCAATATTTGTTGTTTGTTGGAGTGTATTTACTAGAGATAATAATACATCATATCGTTGCGAAACATCAAGAATAGTTGATAGACGATTACGTCTTGAATTTTTACACCAACGATTAACTATTTGAATTTTATGTTCATTACTTTGGCCATGTAGAAGAATATCGATTAATTGACTATCGCCTATTGTTATATCGGTTTTAGGCAATAGAAATGTATTTGATGCTGATGAACCGGAACCAGTTGACATTGTATGAAACGATGAAGTAAGCGCCATTGATAACGATCAACATGAATGATCTGAAATGTTTTCTTTTGTATAATGAAATAGGTATGTTTGACTTCACAACAACATTAATGGTCTTTCTTCTCTTTTTCTTTTCATCGCCTACTATCCTATTTGTTCTGCAAACGAAAGAAAAACAAGAGAAAAAAAAATAATCTCCATGATACAACCTTGAGTAAATCTTATAGATAAGTTCTCTCAACAACGAAATTAGAAAATTCGAGCTTTTGCTTTTATTAAATAGAAGAAATAAAACTAATAATATTAATAAGATGAAAAATAAGCATTGAAATTCGACTCTGACTCTTGTACGTTTTTTTTCCTTTTCTCACAAGCCATATAGTCAGTTTTCTGTTTGTTTCGTTAAAATATAATAAACGCACTGTTACGACATGACAGATGTCGAAACCTGCAGTGAACATAGTTAACACCTCTAAAATGAATTGCATAGTAATGAATAACTACTGACCTCTATGTGTTCGGAATATTCTCGGCTGTTTCCGACAACATATGTTCAGTAGGTAGTGTCAGGCTATTTAAAGCGAATGAAAATTGAAATGTAAATAGAATCAGAATTTTTGTACTTTGAATGACATCGGGTAAATCTCTTTATTCACTCTATCTGTACGACCACTCAATTTAGACGGGATTGAATTTAGAAAAAAATTGTTGCTTTTTCAATGGTAGGCATAATGGTGTAGAATCAAGGGCATCTTGCAAGATATGCGAGAAAACTAGTGTAGAATTTACTGTGCACTGAATCTAAAAATCTGTTTTCTACTACCGATTGTTCGATTTGTTGAAAGACTGAAATCCTTTTCAGCACTACTTGCTTTGAATGAGGTCGTAGTATGATGATACTTTTAAAGCCATTTCCTCATACTTATTTAAAGACACGTCAAGTATATGATGATCACTTTTGAATGGTACCAGTCATCTTTTTTCTTGTCTCTTTGTACTGATGATCCTAGTAGAACGTTAAATTTGAGTCTTGTACTTTCCAATGCATAAGAAAGTTATTTTTATTTTGCAGTGACTTCAATGGTAATCATCTATAGATCAGTGCAATAAGCTTCTTCAATTATGATTGTCAAACTAAAATAATAGTAATAATAATGATTACACACGGATTGTGCATTTCAAAGTAGTCTTTCTTGTGTAATTCGTTATTCCTTCATAGAAATATTTTTACAGACAATAGAAGTGTTGTTCTAAGTACAATAAAGCACAACTAAATTATAAACAAACACAAACAGAAGCGTAACATTAGATGTACACTTTCCATGTGATCAAGACATAAAGTACACTTGCATTTTTTTTTTGGTTTCTTCGTCGAAATTTTTCTATTTGTTTCAAATGTCGAGTAGAATTTAAATCATTCTTTGAATTAATACATGTATATATGAATTTTCGATATGCATCAGTAAAATTTTCCTGATCTAATAGTAGATGAGTTGAATTTTCTACTAAAATAACAGAGAATACCTCTGTATTCAAAACAAATGAGTATTTGGATTCATTTTGTCATTGTTTTACATATGAAAAATTGATCTATTTAACAGCCAAAAATGATTTTAAACAAAAAAAAGAACAGTTTATTGTGATGTAAATGAAAGAATAAACTATTTCGATACTTTTCTACAATAAGAAATCTCTCAAGGTAATGTTCTCATTGCTACGCTACAACAGAATCGTTTCTTCTACCTTGAATCGTCGTACATAGATAGATTATGTACGTATACATCAAATATTTCGCAATAACATGAATAGATTGATGATTTCGATCTATCGTTGACTAGGGGAAAGTTTTGAACAAATTCCAATCTTTATGCGATCTATCCGGACGAGATTCTCTATAGAATACGTAACCTACATCGTATTTGATCTGAATACATTGAAAAGAAAAGTAAGGAATGATATAACACTGAAAAATTTTCTTTAGTAGTAGTAGTGATTTACATCGATATCAATTTATTAAAACCAATCTATGTATATATGATGCGATTAGAAGATTTCTTGCTACAGCATGTTTTTCCAGTCAACATAAATATCGTTCGTTTTTTCATTCAACGTTTTTATGTTTAATTAAGAATATTCAAGAACATGAACGTTTAATAAATGATCGATCTGTAACTATTGTTCAATTATGCAACAATAATCGATTTTCCCTCTAAACATATAGAGTATTCGGATCCATTGATTAGCTCAATCGTGAGTAACCTCAAAAGTAGTTTATTTGATCTTGCTGTGTTACTTAATATTCTATGAACTACATGCTCTGATGAATGTCACATTTAGCCATATGAATTACTGAAGTTTCAAGAACACCCATGCGACGGAAATCGATAAAAACATTATCAATTAACCGACATAGTTTTGTTCTGTTCGAATGAATGTCAACGGCAGAAGGCCTTCTCTCGTTGTTATCAACAGAATGTTAGTTCAGAGTTCATTCATCACAATTCTCATTTTATAAATGCATTGAAAAAATTTGTTTCTTTATTTTACGTGGAGTATTTAACAGAGCTTGAAGAAATAATTTGCATTGAATTATGAATAAGAAAAAGAATGAGAACTTCTATAGGAAAAGTGAACTCTATGGAACTAGTATTTGCCTGCAGAAGAATGATAGACATAAGCGTTCGATATGTGATCGAAGCTTTCCTTACGGCTTGATTGATTTTTAGAATTATTAGATGTATAAAAGAATTGTTGTAAACGAGTTAACAATTTCTTGTTCGATTCAGAATATCAATACACATAACACAAATCTAATGCGAATCGGGAGTTATTCTCATTTTCATTTAAAGATAGGTAAAATAAGATTTCATCTCAATAGTTAATCATAATCTTGAGTTTTTCTACAGAAATAAAAGTTCATCATTTTTCTTTGTAACATTTCTGTTTTGTTCTTACTCGTGATATTTAGTATCGAAAATAATAGATCATCATCATCGATATTGCATTAATTTAATGCAACAAATAAAATTCACTCTAAAATTGTATATTCTTTATGAACCCCATGGGAAAAATACATATCCTATTGAACAGAAAACCATTGTCATTGAATTCAAAATATGAAAAGAAAAAAATTGAAATATGATCTTGAGCATGAAAGATAACAAAGAATCATGAATGATTTCGTCGTGTATAATATTTCATCGCATTATTCCACTGCTACATTTTCATAATGACACGAAGAATTAATGTAAACCGTTCATAGGAATATGAAATGTCGGTTTGATTTCAAGCTGCTCGATCAGTTAGAATATCAGCAATTGTTTGTGTATTCAAATAAAAATATATGATGCAACTGAATAACAGTAAAATGTTTTTTCTACTTTGTCAATTTACTTTGTGTTGAAAAGGCAACATACTTATTTCTCTTGAACACGACTATCGAGTAATAACGATATTTCTTGAAAAGAAAAACATCCTCTTGATACTTATTACATACGAATCTCTAACATTGTGAAACAATACTTGAAAAATCTTGTACTACTATTAAACAGAAGTAAATATTATTTCAAAAGATGAAATAATCCGTTTTTGTTAATGTTTAATGCTAAATAAACGTACTATTTATATTGACATACAAAAAACGCATCTACAAATTTTTCTTTCATCACTCTCTACTTCAATTTTCAATCATTAATCAGATAGATGAGCCATATCGTTTAAAAATATAGTACTTCGATTCTATTTACTTTCATATAAAAAGTCTTACGAAAACACTCAACTATTCCAATCATGTTTCCTCTTTCAATTCAAGCATGTCCTTGTCATCTATGACAGTCTAGTTGAGTTTTTTCACTGTTTAGTTTTCAAATTTGATTATTATTTCTCACGATGGCACCATTCGATAAAACTATATTGTAGCATATTGACGCGAATGTTTCTTTTTGATGGTAACAATTGATTATTTCAAGAAAGAAAATCTCGAATTTTAATAGAACGATCATACGAATGAAAAATTGTAAAAGAAAAACCTTGAAAACAAAACATCAATTTCTATGTGATGATTGATCAGCAATACGTTGGTATTTTTCGAATCGTAGAATTCTTAGAAACCTTCATGCAACATTACATTCAATGTTCTAGTTTCGAAAATATTTATTGCCATAAGAAGAAAAAATAATAATTTTCAAGTTAGAATAGAAGTATAAGGAACCACACCAGTAATATGAATAGGGAAAATAACATGAGAAAACCTATCGTGAAAACAATAATTTCTATAGTTTCTTTCTTTCTATTTATTCCAATATTTCCAATAATGATGGATTTCGTAATCCAAGTGCACCGAGAAAAATACCCATTGGTGTTGATTGAAGACCAATTTTACTTATTTTATTCGTTAGTTTGTTTGCTAAATTTCGCTTTCGAAATGCTGCATGCAGAATAATAGCTGTAAAAAGAAAAGAACATTCAGTAATCACATCTATTCAAAAGAAACGTGTTGATTACAAACCTTGAATAGGTAAAACGATACCACAAATGAAAATTAATAATTTTCCAAGAAAACTTAAAATCAAATATGAAATGCCAAGTATTCCAATAAGAACGACGATAGGTCGATCTTCTTTGGCTGAACGAAATAACTGCTCAACAGATGATAATGCATTATTAGTAAATCCCGGTGATGATGATATGTAAACAAAGCCTATTAATACAGCTGCAACAACGACTAAGCCAAAAAGAAAATCCACTGGATAACTAATTCTAAACGAATGAAAAATTCAAAAATTTATATATATATATATATATAAATACAGAGTATGTGCAATATATTCTTTTACATAGTAATTATTATCGATGTTCGATCTTACCCCACGAGAAGGAAAAGTGCCAGACCAAAAACAAAATAATTTGTTTGATAATAAATTAAATTACTAACGATGCGATTATTTAAACGGGCAAAATCCGAGAAATCCGGTGCATTCCAAGTTGCTTCAAGAACAAAATCATTTAATGAACGAAATGGTGTAATATTAAAATCTTGTCTGGATAATTGATCTTGTATATCACGCTTTATTTCTTGACGCATAGTAAATCTACGAATGAAAAACGATACATGTATCTATGTGCATATATATTTATATCTACACGTATATTTAGGATACAATCACTGTCCCTAATTTATTTCTTTTGGACAACAACAACAACAACAAAGGAAAACAAATTAATTCGTTTGTACAAAATAAATAAAAACAACTGTGTTTTCATAATTCGTCAATGTTTAATGCTTCATTGTGAATCACGATACCAAGATTATGACGAATCGTCTGAGGTGATATAACTTGTTCGGGTCCATTTGATGACATATGTGTCATGTCACTGAGATTAAACAAAACTTTTTCAGCTAAGTCATATTCATTCACAGGCTCGGTTGATTGCTGTTGTTGAGATGATGATATAATTTGATGGATCTTATTTGCTGGTTGACATAAACGATCATATTGTGCTTGACGTAATTGAACTAGTAGTTTAGCATTTTCATCTAGTTTCATATCTAATTGATGTTGAAAATTATCGTTTGAATTTACATGTGATTCGTTTTTGATTGAATCCAATGTTGAAATATGATTCGAATTATTGAATTGTTGTTCATTCGATGTAACTAAATTCAAATAATAAGATCTATCTTTCAATTGTGAACTATTCGTCCATTTATAACGAATGCTTGGAAAACGTTTTTGATTTACATTGAAGTAAATTTTTTTTTTCTGCAAAAATTCTCGAAAAAGTTGTAGTAGTATATCATAATTCAACATTTTATTTATATTACTGACTGTTTGTTCTGTAATTATTTCATTGTCCTTATCATTAGTTTTTCTTTTTATACATGTCGGCGTATTATCTCTCCAGACAGTCGAATAAATAACTGACACGAAATAAACTGGTTTGTGATAGAATGAAATGACATCTTTCGAGATTTTGAAATATCACTAATAGCTATTCGCTCGGTACTAGACTTAAAACAGCTTGAAAAATCATAGTGCGACATATTGTCAATCAATATTTACAAAAAAATCCATCGGAATATGAAATAGATCTAGAAGTTTCAATGAGTTTTTACTAAATATTTATAGATTAATGTGTTGTGGCACAATTTTTGATTGACAGCTTGAAAGCTAGATGATTTAATTCGAAATACTTTACGTCAAAACAATAAAGATACTATGTGGAACGTTTCTTTCAAAACACAACACATATATTGCTCTTTGTTGCTAACAAAAGAAAAAGCGAGCATTGATCGTTTTTAATTAGACGATAAGAAAAAATAGTTGTAAAATGTATAACAATACAATAAGAGCATCACCGAGGACCCATCGACTATAAGAGTATGGATTGAAGATCGAAATCGAATCGAGATTTTTTACTTGCAATGATCTCAGATTTGAATGTGAGTGTAAGTATGGCAAAAAAGAGATTACAAGAAGCTACGCATGCTTTCTAGACATTTTCTTTGCTAACTAAAAAGTAATTTCCAATAAAAGACTCGGGAACGTTTACATTATTTTATATCGTACTACGATTTGAATCGTAATACTAAAAAATTCCTTTAAAATTATTTTTTCGTGTCCGTCAATTTCCGTAGACTCACTAACACATACATGTTTTATTCATATATAGGAAGGGTAATTACAGTTGATCCTATATGAATTAAGTGTCGATACTTTAGTTCTTATGAAATCGAGAAATCATTAATTACAAACTAATGATCAACTCATTCGATATTCGTCATCTTATGTTACAAATGCGTGATTCATTATTCCAAAGGAACAGTCAATGTTTAGATAGATAATCTTGTCAAGTTTATTTCGCAGAGTCCATGTAACTTGACTTGAGTCGAGTTAGCGGTTCTTACTCTCGACCTCGATCTGTCTATGGGCGACAATTGATCTTCTCCTGTGACATATTTTTCTTAGATATAAAGATCCATGTATACAAATCTTGTTTGACGGTTTATGAAGACAAAAACATAACATGTTATTATCTGGATCGTTTCATCTTTGTCTGAAAAATCTAGATAATACTCACCGCTCTCGTTCGATTGTTTTCCTTGTTTAACGTTTAAAACATCATGTTTACCGTTTGTCACCGTCGATAAAAACCGATCAACATATGCTAAAGCTAAATCTCCTGTATCTTTAACATAATCAATGAGTGAAACGGCATATTGTGCTGAAAATTCACTTCCATATGTATGTATTAATAAATCGAGTTCATCTTTTGATACCGACGTAAATGATGAATCGTATTGAGGTGCATGAGATGAAAATGGTCCGTAGTCAAGAAAATATCTTGGTAAGAGATGATTACGTTTTTCACTCTCATTGACAATTGGTACGGGATGAGGATGATAAGCATTAGCGGATGGTCCACCTGCACTTGATGCCATACTACTTAATTCACCAATTGTTATTGTTCGTGTCTGAGATTGTTGTTGAGATAGATCATCTTGATTTATAAAACGTAACGATGTTGTACCATTGACTCGTTGATAAGAAAGTTTATAGGCAGATATTGGTCGGCGCAAACTTAATTTTTCACGCGCACATTGACCAGCTTGTTGTGCTTGAGACAGAATTTCTTCTGGTGACAATTCATCATCTTCTTCTTCATCGACAAGTAATGTTGATAATTTTTCATAATATCTTGGTAATTTTAATATAAGCTTTGGTTTACGTTGTGAATTTGTTGGATTCGTAAAGTTTTCATTCATATTTATCGATTGTTCATCGTTCGTATGATTGTTTGCATCAATACAAAAACCAAGTTCACGTTCTGATAAACGTGAGAAACATTCAACAGTACGACGAAGATTTAATAATTTATCTGTATTCATCAATTTGTTTCCTGTTGTTAGAAGCTTTTTAGCTGCTTGCCAATACACTGTTTCAGGACGATTATATTTCATGGCATTATCACACATGAGTTCAAAATCGGCACGAAATTCAAGAATATTTAAATATTCATCTTGATTAATTTTTTTCCTCATGCTAAAAAAATCCATCGGTCGTGATATGATTTGAGAATAACCCGGTGCAAGCTATAGCAAAAACAAAACAGAAAAACAAACTTGTGTCTTCAAGAAAAACTATTCTTCGACAAATGTTTACTTGATCAGTTATAGGATATTGAAAAAACCCTTCTTTATCTTTACGTGACAGTATACGTAAAAGATGATCGAGACAAGCATTCAAATTTGTATTATCCTCACTGGAATATTTAATTGTAGGTCGTTGCATTGATTTTGATCTCTCGGGAACATATTGATGTTGAAGGAAATGATGTTGATCGGAACTATTCGTTGATGTTTCGGGTTGTTGTGATAATGAATTTTCATCGTAATCGATTACAGCAAGACCAGAATGATTCGATGAATCTTCATTTTCAAACACAGATTGACCACCTACACTGAAACGGGGACGTTTTGCACCTCGACGACTCATTGACAGAATAGAATGATATCAGAGATATTGCAGAAGAAACAAAGAAAACGTATCGATATAGAATGCTCTTTTTATCGAGGGTACGATGCGGTGCTATGCGATAGACTAAGCCTTTCAATCAACACAATTGCTATATCTCATTAATTTTTGGCCATTGGAAAAATAAAGATGCCTTTGTGTGCTTAAATTGGTGAACGAATGCAGCTTGCTGAAAAAAAATAAATTTTTTAATAGAAAATTAAATTTAAAAAACAATTCATCAACACACCGTTAAATATATATAAGTACTTGCTTTAAGATGTCGCTCTAAGACAGTAAGCATTAGCTATTCAACACATCGACTTGCACTTGAACTGTATGGGTGTTGACATATGTCTGTTACTTAGGTTAATTTTTGAAGCATATCATTATTAAACTTAAAACAGCCGAGTTCGAACAAGCATGGTCGTAAACGACCGTATACGGTGAAATACGGCAAAATACACTGTCCAGTATTACGATTTTATATCTCCGTGTCGTATACGGGGAAATACAAGGATATACGGAGAGAAAAACGATCGTTTATCGTGCTCGTATAAAAAACTCGTAAACAGTTTCCATTTTCCAACATATTTCTCCGTACACGACACGACCACATACGACCGTAGTACTGGACCATGTAAAACGTAAAATTACGCCCGTTTACGGTCGTGCGGGGAGCGTAAACGGTCGTCCACAGCTCGATAAAAGTCCATAATCATCAACCTGGGAAGAAACTATTACTGGGACGTTACCCAGGAGAATCATTCCGACAGCCGGATCTGATCCGATCTCCAGCAGCAGCCCAATTCAATTTTATGTGAATTTCTAAAAACCTGTTGAATTCTTGTAGGAATCCAGATCGTAGATCGATAATCGTATCCCTAGTACTGTGATCCGATGCAACCCGTTGGAGGGCTTTGATCAACCTCTAGTGTTGACTCCCGCACATACTAAATCGTGTCCAAATAACAAAATATTAATTTTCCGTCGGATTCCGTAGTATTTCCTCAGTCCTGAATCCGATCCGATTTTGTCGCCTAGCCGGATCCTATAAGATTCGATAGGATTCAGCATTGAATTCATTCACCTACGTAGATGTAAGAAACGCTCCGTTTTTCTCATCACTATTCGTTGACTAATACTTGATTTCGTGAACTATCCATAGGCGGTGAAGCCTGTAGACTCACGAGACTTGAGGCTTCCGTAGCTTAGAAAAAGGTAGGCTTAGGTAGGATTAATTATATTTAAGTCTTTCATCATTGTTTCGTTTTCACGTACGACTGACAGTAACGGATGACCGATTGTTACAAAGTAAGTTGATAGTTTCTTTACCACCAATAGCAACTCGAATTCAATAAGGTATCCATTGAACTTTAATATAGAATTTAAATCTATCAAGAACTTAACATTGAAAAACAATACCGAAATTCAGGGTGGCCAGATAAAAAACAATTAAAAAATCAGAAGATTATTTTTCAAAATCAGAAAACGAACAAGAGTTATCTGAAAAGTCAGAACTTAATCAGAAAGGGCAACATTCTGCAAATTAGTGGATCATATACTAAAATGTGGGCATCGAAAACTCTGATGTGTTTATGTTCATCAACTTAAACACTATTTTCAAAGGTGTTTCACTACAAACAAAGACAATATAGTAAATATACCTTGTAGTTAATAGAAAAATATCGACAAAAAATACTTAATGTTGAACTTTTTTTTTAAATTCAAAGTTCGTTGACAAAAACGAACAAAACGAATAATCATCTATGTTCTGCGTAGATTAAGAAATCCAACGGCAAAAAGGGTTATGTGCCATTATCTTGGTATTTTTCATATTTCTTATCTTTTCTAATTCGTTCTAACAAGTTTGTTTAAGATAACAAATACTTATGAAAGCCTTCTCAAGATTAACTCCCATTCATTTTCATTTTAAGTTAAGCCTTATCTTGGTTCTATTTTGATCGGATTACGATAATCTATCTATAAATGTTGCATACGACTGAATATCGATGCGGAGTCAGAATCCATACGAGGAATAGAAAAGTTAATTATTAGAGAAGAATGATGAAACACTATTGATCTATTATAGTAATGGGTTACAATCGTAACTAATTTCAGGGACAAAGCAATGATCTAAAAATATACCGAATTCAGAAAAAATCAGAAGCATGTTCAAAATCCAAATATTTTCCCCAGTTTTCAGACGATTTGGTCGCCCTGGCGGAAGATGATTAGTGATTTGCTCCTCTATCTCGTTTATCTTGAAAATTGACCCTAGCCTAGAGAGAAATCGTACCACTGCCTATGGAACTATCAGAATCATAAATTAAACGCTACTGAAAATTTAGCAACATGTAGAATGTAAATCAAGAAATAGATCAAAATAAATCAGTGTTGAAAATCTGGGAAAATTCCATGAAGAGATTGTATGAAACGGAAATGACTAGCGTTACGATCAAGTATTACTGATAATGTTGCATAGACTTCTCAGGAGAATCATCCTGATAGTCGGATTGTATACATTGGTTTTTGAAAATCAACGAAATCCTATCGAAATTCGTAAATGGGATTATCTTTTGAATCTAATTGTAGAAATTTGACGAAATATCAACTAAGCTTTTGACACACCTTGAGTAATGACACCAAATAATAATTATCACATATTTAGGAAAATAAGATCCATCCGTCAGATACAATATGATGCGGTCGGATTCTGTATCGAATTGATTAACTTGGATTGCTGTTGTTTTTTGAGGAAATAGAAAACGTTTTCCTTGTGTCAGTCATAGTAAATAAATAAATCCATGAAGCCTAGTTGAAGAATAGGCTTTTTTCTCTACTATTTGCCTGACATAAACACCGATTGACATTAGATCTAAAGTAACTGAAAATAGATGGTTGACTTTACCCTCATTATGATTGAATGCTATGAGAAAGCAAAATGTATGATCAGAAACTGAACCGATCGTTAGTATATGTACGGACTAAGTAATCAAAGTTCATCTAAAACTATACGATCGAACGAACAGTACGAGTATATATTCATATATAACTGAATGCAATCTTATGCATATTTTTCTCCAATATCAGGTTCTATTTCTCGAGGCAAGATCAAGTAGTAATCTTCGCTTCGTCCGATTATGTCAGAAGCGATAAAATAGACCAGTAGAAATTGTCAAAATCAGAACCAGTCGAATTCTTTCACCGCTGTCATTTATATCCTGATAGTTGATATTAAAGCAATGACATAGTTTTACGATGTTGTTTCCTAGCTCGCACACGGTTCTACATGTAGGTTTCCAGCTGTGTTAACCAGTAATCTCAAATACTTTAGTCGCTATTTTAAATGATTATTTCCAAACGAAGAAAACGATAAATTTTAGTTTATCATAAAATGACTCTTATTAAAAGAAAAAACAATCTTCTTCATAGAAAATGGAAGGGTTTAAGATGGGAGAAGACGAGAGATAAAACCATCTTTGGTTATCACTCGATCCTGTGTAGAATGCTCTACACAAAATGTAAGTTGAAGTTAACCAGTAGCCGTTCCTATCATTTACAATTTGAATTAAAATTGTGACATAGCAGAACATAGGAGCCAAATCGTTTCCTATAACTAAGAACGCTTCGATCGATAAGCTGTAAATAATTTTACAGGAAATTGCTAGTAATGGATTGTATTTCCATGTCAACGTTTTGTGACAAAAATAAATCAATTAAGTTAATGAATCAGTCGTAGAGAAATCAAACTTCATGCTATGAACAATATCATCTGTTCATGAATCGAAATAGTTCACCGAGGTATTGTATTAGCCAGTTGCGTCCTTTTCTTTTGTCGAATTTTCTGATCACAATACTGATCTAACAAATATCGGTGAAATTCCTAGATATGATTTTTTTTATGTTGATGGTTTAAGAATATCTCATAAAATTCTAACGCTAATATTTGTCTATAGAGCTTATATCTTGCCAACTAGTAGAAAAATCTCTTAACGACGATGTGCACAATTCAGACAATTTCTTGTTTATATCGATGTATGATTGAGATATCACTATTTGAAAAACACCGATTTCATTAAATGTTCATATCCTAAAAGCTTATGACTGAGCAGAACAATTTCGGACAGCATTCAGTAGTTTAGTTTTAATAGAAGTCTGAATATATAATTAGAAATAACCCTTGAATTTCGATATATTACGGACTGTGTGTTCTTGATAAAACATACTAACTCACTAATTTCCATCTACCTATTGATATTGGTCATAGACGAAGAAAAATTATATTTTTCAAAATATTTCTTGGATACAGACAGAGATTTTCTCAATTTGCTTTGAATAGTAAAAACAGATAGTTTTTCTCACAATCGATATTTAATTTAAAAATCAATTTTATCTCGTTCTTTCTATTGTAACACAATTACATGCTTCTTGCAAAGGTCATCATCTGATAATCAAAAAAGAAAAAGAAACTTGACTAATTTTCATCATCTATCTAAGCTACTGAATAAAGTCATGCATCTTTAACTTATTCGATCAAAGAAAAAAGCAAAATGTATGAGGATAATATCTTTATCTATTCATGCACGCGAAACGGTACGACATGCTTCGTTCTCAAAAAGAAAAAGGCAGCAAACAAAACAATTTAGTTGCAGGTGAACGAAACACGAGAAAAGAAAAATCAATTGATGGCACCGCCTTTCTCATCCTTATCTGATAAATTTCATTTTTGCTTATTTCATGGGCGGTACGTTGTTCAAAAAGTAAAATAAAATCAAGCGACACAGCAAGCAAAAAAATTAATTTCATCTTGTTTATCTAATGAAGAGAAACAGTATGATTTATGATCTGTGTCTTCATTTACACACGACTACACAATATTTGTTGTTTCTTTATCCGAATGTACGTTGCCTTTCTCAATTCTAAAAATGTCCTACAGATGATTCTCTCTTTCATTCACCTACAAAACTCCAAAACATTGGATTCATGTTTCTGTCAAAATTAGAAAATGCGTAATCAATTTAACGGATCATTTTCAAGTAAATATTGGTATTACTTTTTAGTTGTCTACTTGACTAGAAACTAGGCCATCGATGAAGAATGTCTTTGACGTAAGTCGACTCATAAAAACGATCATATCAAACGAATAAATATATATATATATATGTATATGTATATAAAAATTCATTTTTATTATTCAAGGATTCTGTCACCGATTTCTTTCTGTGTGTGTGTCTGTGTCTCTCTCTCTCTCTCCGTCTCCTGTTTGATCTCTTTCTTTTTTGAGATGCAATCGATCGAGTCGTAGAACAACACAAAATCATCGTATGTGTGAATCCTCTGATTGAAATGTGTAGCATACAACTCTTGACTGAACGTGTTAATCATAGAACATCTTTATAGTTGTTATTATTGTTTTTATTTCGTATGATGACTCTTGAGAGTTTGATGCGCGTGTTATAAATATAGAAGAAGAAAAAAAGTTGTAAAATGAACGGACACGACAACAACAACAACAAAAAGAAAAATTACCATTTCAAACGGCTATGAAATGATCCAGAAAGAACATGAAAATAAATCGAACGTTAATTAAGATCAATTTAACACAAATGACATCAGAAAAATTCCTATCAAATAACAACGCATGCATGACTGTATTTTCTTTTTTTATTTGAAACATTCAATCGTGCGAAAAATAGTTATTACTATTGATATATAGAATCATCGCACTTGATGATTGGTTTTTGTATTCTGACTACAAAGAAAGAGAACGAATCGAAAAGCAACGAAGGAAGAAAAGCGAGAAAAAAAAATAAATCCATTTCGATCATAATCATTTATTCCATCGTAAAAATCATCGAACATTTATATATATATACTACATATATATAATTTCAATCATAAAGTCATCATTTTTCTTTGGTTTCTGATCATAATGGGTATCAACAAGCAAAATCATCAGGATTGTGACGATATTTCTTTTGCATATGACAATGGCATCATTGACAATCGTAAGTTTCTTACTTGACCTTTTTTTTTTCTTAGCTGTGTCTTATATATAGCACAAACCGATATGAGATGAGATGCTATTATGTGGGTCTCAAACAGATGTCATCGTGTTAGATGAGACTAGATCAGTAATGAAAGACGAAAATAACATGTTCTTTAATAATAGACACTAATCGAAAATTTTGTTATCATATAACTTCGTAGAAAGACAATACTTATGACTAGTATTTTATGTTGTCTCTTATGATCAATTTACAGTAAATATAGCTGTATATAATTCTAGTTGTGGTACGTTGTTACAGGGAAAAAAAAAGGGAAGAAAATCTGTATCTTTCTACGAAATCTTTTTGTCGGTATTTTTCGTGCTGAAATTTGTCTTTGGATGATAGTATCGATCGAATCATTAGCGGTAAAAAGTAGAAGATATGAATACAAAAAACGGCAAAAGTAAACATTGACATGTGAAAGTGAATTGATGCTACTGCTGTGTTTATTTTTTATAACAGTTACACCTATGTGATAAAAATGATTGAAGTCACTCACTTGTAGAACCTTTTATTTTTATGTTCTATTCAATAATCGAACATTTAGCAAAAAAGAAACATGAACTCTCTAAGATGGCACGGTTAAGGGATAACGTCGAAGTCATATATACAGACTCAAGAAAGATTCAAGGTCGGAAAATTTCATCGTAGTCACTTACTCAAAGTCACAGTCGATCGGATACCACGAGAATGGCAGGTCAATAGTGACATATTAGTTCACGAAATCTATTGTGAAGTCTATTAAAAAGAGTTCATTTAAAAATTTTGTTTTCAGAAAGAAATAAACATCAGAATAGGAAGATTCGTCTCTGAATCCCTATGGAGATATTTATCATTAGTTCACATGAGTCTTGGATTCATATTGCAAAAACTTTCATCAACTTCAATCAAGAATCAAATTACCCTGTTTATATGGTTTATTATTAGTTTTTCAGCAGTCATTTACTCTAGGTTCGCAAAACATGACGCTAGTCCGGTCTATGCTAGCAATGCTGATACTCTACGAGCATAAATCTTTTTTTTTATTGTAATATGAAATTCATTTAATGTGAACCATTACAGAAACCGTCGAATAAGATTATGCGAATCGTTTCTTTGCATGATAGTTAAGTGTCGGGAAAATGAAGACACCAAACTACGTTTTGTCAGTCACACGCAAAGTGTAATGAAAAAAAAAAGATATACATGTACGTATATACGTAGAAGTAATCCCCGAAGTGTCTTTGTTGATGCAACAACGTATGGGTGAAGAAGCGTCTACTTTGATCTTCTAATAGCAGTAATCTACTAATAAATGGCATATGAAATCAATCTGAATAGACAAGAATAACAGACACCTGTGCTTTCATTCGACAACAAAACTTTTAATGAGATTAAAAAAAATAATAATGTCACTATGCTTGCTTCTTATTGAAAAGTAAAACAAAACAACGATTTGTTTTAATCGATCGTAAGGCGTAGGTCAGGTGAAAACGTGTGATTATCTATCATTGATTAACGACATACCATTTTGTAGCTTGCGGCCATGGTATGATGGCCATAGAAAATGAATGTTTATTGACCCTTAAAAATGTTAAATGAATGTACATATAAACCATTGAATGTGTCCGATACAAATGTTCTTTTTTTGTCAAAGGAGACAAACGTTTGCTAGGAGGGCGGAGTTTCTTTTCGTTTTTTTTCTCTGTTTTTATTTCGTTGAGCCAATTAGTTGTGTTTAATGTTTAAAAAGGAGAAAAAACAGAAGTAAAGCACCCTCCTCATAAAGAATCAACGACATTTGTGTCTGACTTCGTATATTTTTCATTTTTATTTGTAATATGTCTCATCTCAATTGTTCATGCAAAGTCTTATCCGTTTGACGAGACGACAATATCTATTTACATTAGTCCGATTTTCACGAAGAAATATAAACTGTTAATTATGCTTCTCATTGTTCACACCTCACGTTCATTCTATATTTAATGATATTAGCAATTATTTGCTCTTTCGTTCTCTCCGTCATTAACATGATCATTTCGAGAAGAAAAAGAAAGAAAGAATAGTTAGCTAGCCAGTCATTGTTTTTAATTATTTTCTCTTTTCCCTCTCTAGTTCTTCTTCTTCTTCTTCTCCTCCTCTCTTCCCCTCCTTCTTTCTATCACCAACCAATAGAATATCTTTTACTCTTTCCACATACAATTATTAATATAGAAGAACGAATTATCGTCAGGAGAACGAGCTTGATAATGATGTAAAGAACAGAGAGAGAAAAAAAGAAAGAAAGAAAAACGAGAAGAGAGACATTGTCTGCTATTGATAATCGAAGATTTCATTTGAAGAAAAAAGAATTACAATCATGCTAGGTACTAATACTTCGTATCTATTAGGGTCTAATACTGGACTATTTTCTGATGAATGTTTATCGGATGATAATGGTGAGATGACGCTACTTCTCTTCAATCATAGGAAGATAACTCTTCTTACAAATTTTTCATAGATGATTCAACAATCACAAATGGCCATTCAATTAATCATAAAAATAATATGCACTCAACTAATTCCAATGATGATAACATTCGTCGATATCGAACAGCGTTTTCACGTGAACAATTAGCAAGACTTGAAAAAGAATTTCTTCGAGAAAATTATGTTAGTCGACCACGACGTTGTGAATTGGCAGCTGAATTACAATTACCAGAATCAACAATTAAAGTAAGAAAATTCGGAAAGAAATTCGATCATTCTAGTCGCTAGGTTTTCGTCGCTTGAGGCGATCAAACATGTCAGGAAGATGTAAAGATGTTTTCTCTCTCGAAACATTCGACTCCCATGACGGCAACAAGATTTTCTTGAACTAGGGGTGTGTCACGACTCCCTGGTCAGACGACTCTTAATAGTTGCCAATCATCTTGTGAAATCGATTGGAGATCGTATCAAAGCATTGCTGTACAATATCCATTGGGTAAAACATTTCAACAGAGTGGAAAAATCGTTCTTGCACACAAGTCCACCGACGGATAATTTGTAGTGACCTCTTCGTCTCTCTCTCTGTGAACGATCGAACGAAAAATACCAGGGATTATTGATTTGTATTGTGTCATATGGTTTTTCTAGTGTCTTGTCATTCTCGATTACTTAGTTACTCACATTCAATAGAATGTCATGTATCTCATTTGCAAAAAAATAAGAAAAACAATAAATGTCATTCTTAGGTTTGGTTTCAAAATCGTCGAATGAAAGATAAACGGCAAAAATTGGCATTTGCTTGGCCAGGTTATCCTGCTGATCCATTTTCTTACTTCTCTTATATGTATGCAGCGGCCGCTTCTAGTTATGTTCCATCTCAATCGAGTATCAACCCAGTAGTACCACCGATAAATCCTTTAGCAACAGCTGCTGTTCGATTAGCAGCTGCAAAAATTCGACCCGGATCAACTTCACAAGTACTCAACGGATCAACCGATACTATAACATCATGTTCATCTGCATCATCACCAACATCATCTAGTTCATCACCAAAACAAAATCATCAACAACATTCACCTGTAAAACCCACAATTAACTTTGCTTTACCTGCAATGGGTTTAGCAAGTTTTCTACCGAATACAGTGAATAATTCAACAACAACAACAACAACAACAACCAGCACATAAAATTAACTTGATTCTTAATTCTTATTGCACATTCTAGTCGAACAATAATTTTTTTTGTCTTTGTTTTCTTCTTCTTCTTCTTCTTCTACTACTCTTCGTAATTCAATGGACACTGTACAAAACATTGATTTTTCTTTTTTTCTGTCTTCGTGTTTTCTTTTCAATTATCGGAAATAAAAATTCGACGAAAATATATTCGGTAATTTTGAAAATGAATTTCCTACTTAAGAAAAAAATAATCATTTCTATAGAATGATTAAAATGCCGGCGACATGGATCAAAGTGTTTTCTTTTCTATGTATGTATCATTAATCGATTGCTTGTTAATTACTATATTCATTCTTCTCATGTAATAATCAATAAAAATTTCAAATGGATGAAAGAGAAATAGAAACGGAGAATAAGTTTCATATGCATATCAATATATCTTGTCTCAATCATTCGAGGTTAAATGTGTTCATATGAAAGAGAGAGAGAGAGAGAAGAACACATAAGAATGAGAAAGAAAAAGGTGCGAATTGATAACCGCACACATCGTAAAAATTAAGAGTCAAAAGGAGGATGTTTTCCCTTTGATGTTTCTATGAATACTTGAAAACTACAAGTCAAGTTTTATGATATTTTGTTCAATTTCAAATTTCTTACATCATAACGTTTTACTTGTGTGTTTTTTCCTCCTTCGTTCTGTTTATTCTTCTTGTCTAAGTTAACAATAAAATAACAAGCCTATTATTTTTTTTATGCTTCTTTCGATGCCATATGACGTAGAAGACTTGACATTAATTTTTCAGCTTTTTTCACATCTTGAGCGTATTTTGTTTTATATTGGAGACATGTTCGATTATCGGTTAAACGTAATATCAGCATTTCATTTCTATACTTTAAGCAAAGACGACAATTTATTGGATCATTAAGATAAAGACGCTCAGCTTGTTTAGAGAATTCTTCCCACGATTGTATAAACATCTGAAGAACACATAAATAGAAATAGGTATTTTTGTTGTTTTTTTTTCAACAAGAAGATATTCTTTCGAAGGACGAAAACTTGCTGTTTCTTTTTGAGTGTTTACTGTTATGAATACAAGACATAAGACAAAAAGATAAAGAAAAAAGATCCTAATGATAGTTTTGATAAAAATTTCTTAAGCGCCTATCAATATATCCAGGTATTAAACTAAAATGACTAAAGAAAAGTTATCAGAGAGAATAGAACAAGTACAATGTATATGAATGCGATTACTTTATTTTGAACAAAAGAGACTGAGAAAGAAAAAACGACCGAAATAAAACACACACACAAATGATGATACATTGACAATTAAACAGACTGGGATTGTGTGCTAATAATAATAATAATAATAATAATAATAATATAAGAAAAGAAAATGTTTTTGTAGCAAATGAATGTATGACAGATAATTAAGAAATAGACGATACAATATAATGTTCATCTTGAGATCTTTTTTAAAGTAATTGCAAATCAGAGAAACAACGTTCCATTTCATTTTGAAGAGTTTTGCAGCGATCACGTTCCGTTTGTAATTCTTCTGCAAAAGACAAAAAAGAAACCTGGTGTCACATTAAACAAGGGATAAAAGAAAAACTATACAAAACATTTTTTCGATTCAAAAACTGATGCACATCAACTACTATAAATAGTTTACATGTCTATTGACTAAATCCCATTTGACAAACATTTCATGTAGTCTCATAAGAATAGATGATTTTTACATGGATTCCGAACGATTACGACTTTTGAATGAATAAGGATTAGTGTAAAGACTGTTGGAATCAGTATTGTGATGTCAATATTCGATAAACGTATTTTCTAATTTTTTTCTAGTAAATACATTGAAAAGAAACTGGTCAAAATTTTTTCGAGATAGAAAGATGAACTCAATAGAGGCGAGATGTTAACATTGGAATAAGGATTGAATTCTTGTTTGAATAAGACTGATACCAAAGTCTCAATAGATTGTATGTAACATCAAACTATTATTTTTGAATGAAGCGAGTCTAAATTCTCATTTGATCAAAATTGCAATCGATTTTCTAATCTTTTTTTTGTAAACTTGTCATCGAAAACTATATTCTCAAAAGTCATTTATTTTAAATAGATACGAGCAGAACAGTCGTTGTATTGATAAATAATTTCCATAAGTATTGATACACAATATATTCCTATATATACTTCTATATACATGATTTATATTTTTCTGGACATCTAAATTATTCATTGATCATTTCAAGTCTACAACTTTCGAATTAAATCTAAATCAATCATACGTAGAATAACTAAACGAAACATTCAAAGCATGAAACAATAATAAGTCTAGTAAGTGTGTATGTGTAATAAGCTATCAAATGCCATCCTTTTATTTTTCTTTTCTCCTTACAAACCTTCAAGTGTATCCACTTCACGCTGTAGCCGTTGTACTTGTTTGGTGGAGTATTCGGCGCGAGTTTCAGCCTAGACATGCAAACACAGCAATCAAAATCATGCAGGTAGGAATCAACAAATATAGGCACAAAAAAAAAAAAATTAACTAAAGGCATAGGAAAAACAAAAAAAAAACAGAAACAAATCATATCTCATAAACTACCTGCAAAAACCTCTACTACTTTTTGTAGATTCATTCGTTCATCAAAAACAAGATCTGATCGTCGTTCAGCCTAATTTTTCAGTTATATTTTACAAATACGGGTCACGCTCGAATAGAAAAAAAACTAAAAAAGACTTACATCTTTTAAATGTTGAGAAAGACGACGAATTTGATCTTCATATGCTTGTTCTTTATTTTGAGCCTGTAAATTAAAATAATGAAAAGTATTATCATAAAATTTATACTTAAACACAATATCGATTACGTCATCAATACGAGCTAGAAACGATTTCAATTGATGATGAAGATTTTTCATTTCTTGTTCTAAATCAGTACATTTCCTAAACAATTAAATTTTCGATGCAATCAAATAGAACTAAATAAACAAAAGGATTCATCAACGTACGTTTCTGATCTCTTTGCACGTTCTTCTGCTTTTTCAAGTTCATTTTCGTGCATTAATAATTTTCGTGCTACCTGAAATAAATTAACATAAAGCAAACTAAAATAATAATCAAACAACGAACTTCATCGTATTTTTTATCGGATTCTGCAGCAAGTGCACGAGCTTCTTTTAATTGTACTTCAAGCAGTTCGGTACGATCACTACCGAGATTTAATTGATTTTCAAGCATTTTTCTTGTTCTTAAATTGTAAATAGAATATTTCAACATTGAAACAGAATCGTCTTAAACAAACATACCGTTCTCGTTCATCAGCGGTATGTGATGCTTCATCAAGTTTATTTGTTGTTTGTACTAAACGTTCTTCTGTACGTTCAAGTTGTTCTTCAAACGAATGAAGCTTTCGTGTTAACTGACTAACTTCAGATTCCGCCTAGACAAGAAAAAAAACAACATAATTTATTTAATAATAACACTATTTCTGTCTAAAAGAATATTCAATTTACAATTTCACGACCATGTCGTTCTTTATCTAAATCTTTGCGTGAACGTTCTAAATCATCTTTAACATTTTCAAGTTCATCACGTAATTGTTGCATTCTTTTTCGTAGTGCATCAGCTGCAGCATTGTTCACTGTTGAACGCTGTAATGTATTCATACCACTATTGACATTAGTCTGAGCTGATGATGGAAGAAAACTCGACATTGTTTTCTCTTAAATTTTGTTCGTAATCGAAAACCAAACTGTATAATAATATGAAGTTTTATTTATAATGCATGAATCTAGAAGAATATAAGATATAGGATACGTTTGTTCGATTTTCTTTTTTGTTTCTTTCTCTATTTAGAAAAATAAATAAACTAAATTAGCCAATGGTCCTATTGGAATAAGAGCGACATCACTAGAGTGCAGAAGATATTTAGAAAAGAAAACGGAATACTCAAGTATATAACCGAAGGTTTTATTTATCGATGAAATTATCTCTTACAGAAAATATGTTGATAAGGCACATACCTTTCGTGTTTTATGATGAAGAATTTTATTTATATTCTAAAAAGATTTTTCTTCAAAGATAATTATATAATAGTAAACAAATCAAAAGTCACAAAAAAGAAACAAGATACAGTAAAAAGAAAAGTTAACCTAATCAGCTTACGAATAATTCGTTCAGCACTCTCTGAATGCATTGAGTTTAGATGGATATATATGTATATCTATATGTATATGTACACACACGAGAAAGGCAACGGAAAGCAAAGAGTCAAATTGTGTTTGACTTGGAATCATCATCACCATCTATCATCGCTGTCTCAGTAAGCAGAGAAATGAAGAAGAAGAAGACGAAGAACGGAAAGAAAGACTGAACCTTTACGATCAAGTCATAATAATTGTTGTGTCGATAAAAGAGGAGGTAGCATGCATGCAAGCAACTAACTCTCCTCTATGTACATACCACTATCGCTTGTTTTGGTCGTCGTCCTTCCGTTCGTTTTATCTCTCTCTCTCTTCCTGTCCCTCTTTATTTTGCTCTCTTTTTCTCCCATATACCAACCACTATTACCACCACCACGCAAGACGTAAAGAGATTGCAATAGCGTACATCTAGATTAGTTTCTTTTTTTTTATCATCGACAGTAAAGAGAAAGAAAAGACGCCAGCGTGAGGCAATGACCGGCCAATGGTACTGGACAATTGTCTTTTATGTGTTCTTCTTTTTACTACTGTACAACTAACGAAAAAGTCAGAGAGAAGAAAAAACGCCGATCAACAAGCAAGCCAATTGAGCACATACACATCTACTTACTACTCACTTTATCGATATGCATGTTCGTAATCATAATATGTATTCAGAGCGCGAGAAAAAAAGCAATACGAATAGAAAGAGAAAAAACGTTTAGTTATATATCAACTCATATTCTACGCATACACATGTACCTCCGCTTTTGGCACTATTGCATAGCTGATACAAAAATTCTCAGGAATTCACTGTCAGTAATAATATTATTACTCACGTCTGCTTCTATTTTCATTATTCAGCCCCCCCCCCCGCCCCCCACACACAAAACGTGCCACTATTTCGTGCTTATCAGAATTTGACATTTGGCAAACTCAACAAAATTTTCTGTTGTTCTTCATATTTGTCTATATACACCATGATCATATGACATCGTTCGTGTTTTTTTTTTCGTTTTTTTTTCACTGATAAACTCAATGTATATATACACATATACTCGACACAATGAAATATCCATATTTCAAGGATGGTTATAAATAAATAATAGAACTGACCTCTTCTTCGTGATAATGTGATCATTTGCATAAATATTTTTATACTCAATTTATTACCTATATACTCAACTGAATAGAGAACAACAGAAAGAAGCCGGATAAAATTAACTTTCGACTTGAAATCACGCAAATGTGTGAGAGTAAATTAAAACAGGAATGTTTCGAACAATTATTATGTCAAAAAGTATGCATCATAAATAAGGTTCTCCAATCTGTAAAAAGAAACGACAATGAAAATCATTTTGTAATGTTTTCTCGCATGTTTAAATGTCTAGTCAAAATGAAAGAATGAATAATACAAACAAACAAAAAACGAAAAAATCTTATTTACCTCAATCAAGGTTCTCAAAATAAGAAATTCTATCAGCATACTTCAAACAATGATGAGACCTTCTTTTATGTGTTTCGATCACATTTATTCTTCGTTTTTTTTCCGTTTGAAGGTTAGAACATAGATACTTTTTTACATTGAAAAGGAGGGAGAAGGAACAAAAGAAGTGATTTGATTATTCATTGTTACTTCTAGCTTAATAATGATATTAAGAGTAAAAATAAAATACCAATAATTTTTTGTATGATTGACATAGAAGACATACAGATGATCATTGATTTTATAAAACGTCGCGTAATGTACTTCGGAAGAAGTTCAGACATGAATTTTCTTTTGACTATAATTATTCTAATGAATTCTATACCAGCTGTCGTTCTATTTAATTGTCCATTGTTACGTAGTTTCATGAATGATACAGGTGTTCTCTCTTTCAATAAATCAACAATGATAAATATTGATTCAATTATTCATTGTAAATGGATAGTGGTTGGTTCCTCAGCTCAGGTTTTTGTTTTCAAATTCTTTTTCTTTTTCTTTAAATTTACTTTAATATCAAATTAATGTGGTTCTCTATAGCGTATTGTCGTTGAATTCGATCATATATTGATTCCCGTTCCGGTAGAAGAATATTTAAAAATAGGATGCCGCCGTGGTTCCGTGAATTTATGGACACTAGGATTAGAGAATGAAAAAGTTGAAGTATGTGGTGATCGTCGTAAAATACGTGTAGCTGGTGTTGGAAAAGCACTCGTGATTGAACTTCGTCTAAACGATAGATTTACTAATGCAAGTTTTTCAATGCATTATCAACTTATCGATATCGAACGTGAGTATTAGTTAGAACAGTTTCTCGTATACATAATAGCATTTTTGATCTTACAGAGGCAATGAGTACACCTAGTCACCTCATGAATTCATCTATTTTATCTCAAGCAAACAATGCCGGTAAATTTAGATTTGATAGACTTGAATTTCTGGCTACATTCAAAATAGATTGTGGTTTATCATGGACGAATGGCAATAAATTTTCTCGGGGAGTTACTGGTCGTATTGTTGGTGGTCGTCAAGCTGTACCACATAGTCATCCATGGCAAGTATTGCTTAATGCTCCAGGCAGATTTTGTGGAGGTGAGATATTAATACGTGAATTTTTACTTTCGAGTTTGCACTGATTCTTTTTTTTTTTAACACCTAGCAACGATTCTAAATACTAAGTGGATCGTCACAGCGGCTCATTGTGTCAATGGGTATCTTTTTTCTATATAGTTAATATTTTGTTTTTCATCTGAAAGAACAAAAAATTCTTGAATCAATGTAGAACGAATCCAAAATATCTATTGGCCGAGTTCGGTATACATGATCGATACATCGAAGAGCATTCACGAGTGAAAAGAACGATAAAGCGAATTATTGTGGTAAGTAATTGAGTTTCGAAAATGTTCTTAAATCATTATTTATTTTCTATTTTACATAGTATCCTTTTTATAGTGGTAAATCAGCTCGATGGGTACATGATGTTGCTTTATTAGAATTATCTGAAGTACTTATATTCAATCAATTCGTTCGATCTGTATGTCTATCATCAATATCAGATTTCGTTCGTATTGGTGAACGAGCACTTGTAACAGGATGGGGTGAAACTCAAGGTTCAGGCAATTTTCGATATTTACGTGAAGTTGAAGTACCTATTCAATCACATGATGAATGCAGATTGAAAGATATCAATTTAATAACAACTCTCTGTGGTGGTTTATGTAAAAATTCGACATGTGACGCATGTCAAGTAAATCTGATAGATCTGATCAAATTTTTGAATTATTTTTTGTTCAATTTCTAGGGTGATTCAGGTGGTCCCATGGTTTTATTAAACAACGGTCGTTGGTATTTAGTTGGTTTGATATCATGGGGTTTTAGTTGTGCTGGTCTTGGTGTATATACAAAAATATCGTATTATGCAGATTGGATTACAAAAATAATTTATCATTAAAATATGAATTGTGATAATCCACGAAATGATGTACTTATATGAATTTAAATAATAAAAGACAACGTTACAAACAGGAAAACCTAAGATCTAATACATAGGAATATATTTTTGTCATAATGAGTTCTATGTTGTTGTAGTTTTAATTTTAACATCGATATTATTACGTGTTGCATCTGAAAAGATTTCATATCAAATTTACAATTGGATATAATGAAAAACATTGACTTACGAGAATAAGGACAAATATTATGTGCAGCCTTAGCAAGAGCATCAACATCAGTTTGTTTTGCACCAGGTATTTTAACTGTTAACTCAACTTGAAACCCAAAATTTCCATTATCATTTTTACCAATCGTTACAGCTGCACTAACACTTGATGATTGTGGCAATGGCTTTTTAAGATTTTGTGCTGCCAAACCCATAGCAGCTAAAAAGCAAGCACTATAACCAGCAGCAAATAATTCTTCAGGATTGGTTCCTGGAGCTCCAGCACCACCGAATTCTTTGGGTTTAGTTAGTTTAACATCTAAATGTGCTGGATTGTCATCGCATACAACACGACCCTCACGACCACCTGTTGCTGTACAGCGAGCAGTATACATAGCAGAAAATGTGCGTATTGATCCATTGAACGGATTAATACCACGAAAGGACAAAAGTGAACGAACTAGATTATTAGCCATCTATTGAAAAAAACAGAAGAAAAGAGTCATCGATATGTTTATTGAGTAGAAAAAAAAGATCCTGGAAGAACATCATAGAAAAACGAACTGTACAAAAACAGATATGTGGCAAGTTAGAAAAATCAACGGTGTAAGAAGATGTAAGAAAATGTTTATTCTAGAAATGGAAAGTTGCATATAAATACAAACGCACACACACACGCGCTCGCATATATATATACGTCAATACTTTTTATGAGGGGCTTCGGTACATTTCACCTTTCTTTTTATTCTGTGACCTCTGTCTTACATAAAAAGAACGACTACTGCTGAGGAGAGCAGCAATATTCTCTTGTTGAAGGGGTGTAAGAATCCTTGGTACATTTTCTTTTCTTGATCGCCACATCATTGTTACAGAACGTAGACAATATTTCTCACGATATATTAATTCCTTCACTAGAGCGTTGACGAAAATTTATATATGGATGTTCAATTATTCGTTGTGTTATTTCTTCTGCTGTTGGTTCATTTATATGAGATCTAGTTAAATACATATTTATTGAGTTCAAGTTCAAGTTTGATTTGATTTGATTTTAATAGATTACATACCGAAAAATATCATACATGTTTGATATGATTAATTCTTCATTTTGATCAGCACGTTGTTTTTTGGCATCATGAATCTGAATTATTAATTTATGATAGAAAGCACATTGGTAGGAATGTTCGACTCACATCACCACTCAATGCCAGACACACATTCAGTCCAATAGTGGTAACGAATAGATACCAAAATATGAAATATAATTCACTCCAGCTGTTTCAAATAAAATAAATGAGTAATAAAAAGCAATGTATGAGATAAGAAAATAAATTGGTTACATTGAATTCGTTGCAGCTCGAAAACCATTAACAAACACGTACCATTGATTTACAATCATTATGTTATATAGTGTAACAATTGATGACTATGAAACAATATCATAATAATTTAGATTTCGATCTCTTCTAACTTACGTAGAAATCGTCGAATCCATTGGGCCAATATTCAAGTTGTTCATACGTACCACAAACACTTTAAACATATAAATTATGATGCATGATTAAAAATGATTAGAATATTCACGTTATATTTGATTGAATGTAACGTCTGTAGAGATCATCAATAGTGCCACCAAATAATTCCATTCCGAGTATTGAATATACATAATAAAAGCTCTAGATGCAAATCTAATAAGTATTAATTCTAGAATAATTTTTCTCTACGCAAGGATTTAGCACGCTAAAAAATCATCAAGCATTAAAATTCTAGACATGAAGTCATAGAAAGTAGTAGAAAAAATTATGTTACCAAGACCAAAAGAAATTATTTCTGTTCATTCTCTAATACTAAGCACGACAGTCATTTCTTTAGTAAAAACAAAATATTTAATATGTATACAATTCAATTGAAATCTATTGAATTATATAAATTAGATAACAAAAAGAAGTAACAATCTTGTCAAAGATCTAAAAAATTTGAATGAAGCTGTGAAAAATAATTCCAAAATGTCAATCCTTACAGTTCTGTGATGAATACATCCGAAATTAAAAATAATTCTTTGCATTAATTCGATGGGAAATATTCAGATTTATCGCTTTGACTATGATTTATATTTATTGTGTTTATTTTCAAATTGTGACTCATTGAAACGATTGTCTTGCCTTTTTTTTTTCTTCGTTTCACATCATTTAAGCATTTATGTTCGAGTGGGCGATTCATGTGAGAAGAAACCGTTTTATTCTCACATTAAACATGCATGTTTATAAACGACCATCGGTTATTGGTGTTCTCCGCAAGGTTCAATGTTACGACCTCCTTATTTCACCATACATAATGTGTAGAAGTACATTTGTAGTTTTAGGTGACGTAATACACTTGAACACGATCGTTTAACCGTGACAAACGACGAACATACGAATGGCTTATTCCTCTTTCTGAGGATTGTAACTGATAAGAAAACTATTTTTTTTCTTAATTTAACTATCGAGAAGACCTCAAGATTGATATGTCGTGTCGCTGTTGCGGACATAAGATGGATAGATCTTTTCAAGGACGTTTCTCATTTTGTATAAGATCATTCGATTTTTTTTTTATGAAACATTCTGCTAGATTTTCGATTTTCATAGACGTTCTATCGAGCATTAAAATGGGTTCAGTTTTTTTTGTTGTTCTACAACTTTATGATCGTACGTTTTTAATCGAAAGTAAGAAAAACTTACGAATAGAAGACCAAAGAAAGCACCACCATTTCGAAATTCATCAAATATTGTACCAACAATTATTTGAATATTTTTTGATGCCGGCAAAAATCGTATTAATCGATAGATAAATAACATATTGCATACTTTTATGGTTGCCCAAAGGAAGAATATTGGTTTCTCTTTCTTTACTATTTCAACATATCTGTTCGTCGAACAGTAAATAAACAAATAGAAGATAGAACAAGTATTTTTCATCTTACAGTAGTGAAACAATCGGTGTCCCATGTATCGCTACATAAATCATCTGTAAAGTCTATTTAAAAATAACATCATATATTATCTAAATGATGCATTTCTTTTCACTGTTCTTACAAAACATGTAAATGCAACAGCGCCTTCTAACATATTTCTTGAAGATGAACGAAAAAAATAAACTGGCCCATATGCCCATGCTTTGAGTAGTATTTCAAGAACAAAGTATAACATGAAACATGAATTGGTGATTGCCATAGATATGCTATATACTCCTATATTGGTATAGTCATTTTGTACAGGACGACGACTAACTTCGATCTGTTAGAAACAAGAAAATACAAAACATAAAAATATGTACGTAGAAAATATTAAATTATAACTTACGGTAACAAAAAGAACACTTAATATAGCCAGTATTGTTCCAATGAAGTCAAAAACTTTTGAACGGAACATAGCTTTAAGACGATCAATGGTATTGTGACCTAATCTTTCAATAGGGAATTCCTTAAAGAAATGTTTTCTATCTTGATTTTATTATTTGAATTATTTCGTTTCATACTTGTGCTAATTGTGGATTTAAATCTAATAATTGCATTGTTGCGTTATATTGATCAAGATTAATTGTTTCATTTTCATTCATTAATTGAGTTAATCTCTAAGTAGAAAAACAAAACTCGAATATAGATGCATCCTTTTCTATTGTTATTGTTCCTCCTCACTTCATTGATTTGATGTAAATACCATTTGTTCATTGATACAAAATTTAATACTGTTTGAACAACTGCTATCGGTATAGTATCTCTATAAACCAATGAAAATTTCTTTTCTATCTCATGTACTACTACGTTGGTTTCGTAAGATTCTTACTTTATTTCCACTAAACCTTCGGAAGTAATACGTTGTTTTAAAATCTCGAATGAAGCTCTTACAGCTATTCGTCGTCTTAGTTGAGAATTAATAATAGAACTTAAAAAGTAACCTCGAAAAGCACGATAAACAACTGCTGTTATTATATTTTGTATGCAATAGATGCCTGTATCACATGGAAAAAAAATGAAAAAAGAATGAAAATCTCGACTAGTTATTGTTCTATATTGAACAAAGTTTACCAATAATAACGAAGATGATAAAAAATAATGCATTTAATCGAAAGTCCGAATAAGCTATGAATATTATAATAAACGTTTTTGTTGATCTTCAACGAAATTAAATTCTAACCTGGTATCATAACATCAGGATTATTTGCTGTTGAATGAAGAACAAGTAATTGGAAGACGGCATCGTGTAGATTAGAAAAATAAGTGCTGCCTTGACTCTCTGGTCGAGTCTAGAGAAAAACAAACGATTTTTTTCGATAGAGAGAAAACTATATTTTTATTCTATTAAATACATCTGATCGAGGAAATAGAAACATAGCCATCACGCCAAAGAAAAGAATATGAATTAGTGCCAATGATATAGAACTAGAAAATAACACATAGCCATCATCAATTTATTCATTTTACATACGCAATTATAGTAAGAGAATTTTTTTGTAAAGCTTTAAATGCTTTTTTCATCAATTGTGATGATTCAATCATAAATACGGGACGAAAAATACGTCGCAGACGAATCTAAATAATTCTATCATACATACAGAAAAAATTGTTTTTTCTAATTATTCTATACGTACACGGTGGTATGCTTGGCTGATGAATGTAAACATAATAAACCATTCACATAACGAATAGAATACACAAACAAGAAATACAATGATCCAAAATCGTTTCTGAACATGTTTTATACCAAGACAAGCAATCTAATCATGATCAATTGTGTATATTCGAAAGACTACTCATAAATATCAAATGTGTCATTTTTCTTACTTTCATACAAATATACACAATGAACCAAAGTAATGTTAGACCTTCAATTATCATCAGTATAAAATATGGAAAACTGATTCTATTCGACTTATTACGAACATCCGATGTTATACTAAATGATGATGGTTGTTCAAAAAATGGTAGACAAAGATTAATCAGCAACAGAATATGATGAAATCTGTTGAAAATATTAAATAATTTACAAATAATTTAAAATAGATATTACTTTTTTACGAATGGGCTTGAAAACCATCGATAGATTAGTAAATATTTTCCTGTGATTTTATGTACTATAGATTGATAATTAACTGCATCTTCAAGGAACACAGTCGCACATAAGAGTATATTGGAAGCTAGAACAAAACAAAACGAGAACATTTGCTGATTTTCTTCTTTTATTTTGCTATTGATATTGTGCATCTTTAACATACGCCAACAACATTGTTCATTCTCATCAGTGTATTGCGTAGGTATAGATTTTGGTAAACCCAAGAAATTCTTCAAACGATCTTTAATTGTCACAAATGAAGAATTAGAAATTAAATTTGTTTCTATAGAATTAATGATGACTTCTCTTTCCATATCTACAAATGACAATCATGTAATATTGTAGCTAACGAATGATGCAAAAAAAATTCGATATCTATTTCTATTTCAGTATATAGCATGATGAAAAAAATACATCCGTGTGCTTGTAAGAAATAATAAAACATGAATAGACAAAGCTGAGTAAATCATACCTGCTGAACTTTGAAAACTAATAGTTACGATGATTAATTTTCAAAAAGATTTCAGAACATGATTATTTTGACAGATCAAACATGAATTTTTTATTGATAATAAATTATTCGAGCTATACAATTGCACATTTCATCGAGAGGAGTTTTATTCCAAAATTCAATTTTTTCCTTCTACATACAAGATATAATGATTGTTTTCTGTCAATGTTTCAAAACTGTTTCTTAGATGTTAAATTAAATTCTATTCTTATAATTTGATTCGATGTTTTATTTAATATTGGGACTAGTTGTCAAGGGTAAAGTTTTCTCTGCAGAGGAGTTTCAACACTGATACAATGAATATTTCAAAGATTAATAGAACGTAGGTTCATTTGATTTTCGGTAAAGAATCGATTAAAAAATTTTCTCAATTTTCACGTAAAGAAAAAAAAACATTCACAGATGAAGGGAATCCAACTACTGTCTTCTATGAAATATTTAAAATGAACCTATGTCTCAATTCAGTTCCTTCATTTGTTATCTTTCATTCAGATCAAAGACTTTTGTTTTTCACATTCACAAAACATTGTTTTCGGAGGATTAAAATTTAACTATTTACCTGTGGCACATGACAAGAAAATTCTTAAAAATCATCTGTAATTTTTCTGTATGAGCTATCGAAAATCGGTAGATCCATGGTTTTTTTTTAAAAACATAAACGAAAAACATGTAAACTGTTTAAGAAGGACAGAAACAATCGCAACTCGATCGAAGCCAATATGCATGAACTTCTAAACATACTGTTCATGAAAAATTGGTCGCTGTTTCATACTTTGTTGTAGAAATAAAATTTATCGATTATGGGAAAATTCTAAGTAGATGCTTTTTTTTATCTCTACACGAGTAGAAAAAGAAAATAAAAGATAAATGGAAACGAACGGAGAAGGATCAAGTTAGTATTTTCGATCAAACATTTTTATATAGCTTTATATGACAAAAAACTTTGTTCCGTTGAAACTCAATCCTATTATCAAGGCTGTACAAGAAATTCTTGCTACGCTATAGACAAGAAACAAAATGGATGCAGAATCTTTGCACTAATAGACATAATTTTATTGAGAAGATAAACAAGAAGCATGCAATTCTCATAAAAACAAAGGAGAAAGATAACAAAAACAACATTGTTTTATCAACATTTTCTCGTTGTATTTGTATAATGTTTTTGTAAATCTTCTTGAAATTGATCAAATAACAGAATCGATGTATCATCATCCATTAATTCTGTTGTTGGTAATTGACTTTTATCAAGAAAACCTAATCGATATAGGTAAACATTATTCAGTACAGCATAATCATAACCATCAATAAAACTTTCGCAACACTAAATTAATATAAACATGTTTATCTGAAATTAGAAGACTGTCGACTATTCTAACCTGACTTATTCGAGCATGTGCATGCGATTTAAAACGTGGATCAAATATTGGTACTTCTTTTGGTCCTATATAATACGGTTGCCACGGTTGTGCATAATGTGGTCGAAACAATGGAACGATTCTATCATCACTGGCTTCTTGTTTCCATGCTTGATAATTGGTTAAAAATTGACATGTCGGACAAACATCAGCTTGCAATGGTTGTAATTGATGATCATTCCATAGTAGAATTAATTCTCGTTTATTTTGTGGTAAGGGTGATGCACGTGTGACTGTATCAATATGAATTTCAAATGCTGGAATAACATAAAGTGTACGATTGAATTGTTCTGTCGTTGTTGTTTGAGTATAAAATGAAACAAGATGATGAAAAAGATCCGCTGAAGGAAATACATCCATGTCGAGAGCAAGAATATATTGAACAGTTGATGGTGTTGTACCAAGACGAGCTATATTTCTCAGAAGATTAGAGGGATATGATGTTGAATCAGTTTCATCCGTATGATTTTTATATGTTAATTGTTGACAACTAACAGCATATTTAACACTATGTGAATGATGTTGATTTGATATTGAACCTAAATTAAATGTTTCATTAAGAATAGTTTCATGCTGAAGTCATATATGAGTTCTTTGTTTTAAAACGAAATTTCCGAAACAGAAAATTGCTTTTTTTTGTACGCTATTTAACGATTTCAATAGTTACATGAGACTATTGTTTTTATCCTTCTTACGGATTGTTTGTTATCTTATTCAACCAAGAACTCTTGGTCTTTAAACTTTTGAAACTAAAGAAAATATATTGACTAACACATATTGTATTAATCGAATTCTGTTTTATTTTCTCATTTCATAAAAGAAGAACTGTTAGCAGATAGGTCCAATCATCATCGAGTAAGTTTTCATGAATATTTAGGCTATCAGACGTGGGATATCCTTTTCTTAGGTTCTCTAGTAGTATCATATCCTGCGCATAGCAATCGGAAGTGTATGGGCTCAGAAAAAATCAGCTCGGCTCTATCCGTTTTTATTCTTTATTTAGCACAGAATATTTGTGTTTCTTGATAATGAAATAAGCAAGTGCATTTCATGGACAAGAAATCATGCACCATTGTAGAACATTCTATAGCTTACGTCAAATGCCGAATACCTATATTGTATTGAGGAAGTGTTCATAATCGTTGAACTTTTGACTGTACTACAAATCGAAACTTCTTCCCATGAAATCAAGAGTGATTAGAGATATTCTGCTAGTCTTAAATTAAAAAGAGTTCTAATGCGTCTGCATTCATATTATTGATTAACCAGAATGCTCAAATATATCAATTAAAATTAGCAACAACTGGAATGCTATGAATATCATTCGAAAGTGTCTCGTTCAACGATGAAACAATACGTATCATGTATTAACACTGAAAATATATTATGCATTCTGAAGCGAAGTTGTCAATTACCAATGCTAATTCTAATTATATGCGACAACTCTATAGAGTCACTATGGTCATCAGGTAAGTTACTGTCGTAACAATGTGAAATGATCAAAATGCATTCGTAGAACTGAATAATAGACTCTTTTTTTTTGAAATTGTTAAACTCATAGTTACTCTGGTAATCACTGCATTAAATTTAGAAAAATGAAGCAAAATAACTATACAAAGAATCAAGTTAAACAAAGATAAAATCGCCCTTAAAAGAAAGAATCTATTCATTGAAAATATGGAGAACGAATTCTCGTGTCCAACGATTGATTGATATCGAAAAATATTTGTACATCACTACATATGTTGTGATATTCATTATGCTGTATTAGTTAGTATAATGAGGTAAAAAGAATATGCATGTGAAATTCAAATTTTAGTCTAGAAATGATTTTACAAACAAGTCTTTGTCTTTTTTAGATACTATTTCTCAACATTTCAAAACAATCTAACTGATATAATTGATGTTTTCGTTCAACTAGGTCATTTATATATCTTACGTTCATAGGCTGTGGCTGACATAATCAAATGAATATTGAGTACTTTGAATAATCTTCGATTGCATCGAAGCCATATTGATGCATAATCAATATCATCACTAGCTCGAGCACCTTTGACATATAAACTCAATGATATTGGTCCATCCCAAACTTTCGTATGATTGAACAATAGATGAAGATTTTCAATACTTGTATGTAAATTAAGTGCAAGTAAATGAGCATTTTTTGTTAAATTACTTTGATATTGTACAAAATTTTGTACAATTAAATAATTTCCAGATATATCAAAACGTTTTTTCATCTCGATCGTTTGATAATATGGACGTGTATCAAGATCATAATCCGGTTCATTAATATTCTCTTGAAAGAACAATATCGTTGAAAAAATGATACCATTAAGTATATTTAAAATAAGAAGACCAACAACAAGAATGAGAAATGTTCGAAATAAACGATAGAATGTTTGTCGTCTACGACATGAAAGACTTAGCCGAAGAAAATAACGTTTCATTCGAAAGATATAAATTTGAACCAGAAGCATAGTATTTTATTTAAGTGTTGGTCGAACTGAACGTGCGTACGATGTAAGTAATTGATTGAGTCCAAAATCAGACCACTTGTTTTGTGTTTCGTCAATAATTTCCGAAAGTAATGTTAAATCACTATCCAACTCGTCCGGATTATACGATAAATTATGATTATGGCCTACTCCTGTTGTTTGATTATTTACACCTGTACTTGCGCCGGTTCCTGTACTATCTACTGTTCTACTCGTTCCGCTTACTGTGTGAGATGATGTTCCGTGTGCTGAACTTATTCCTGTCCCAATAGTCGATGTAGTTCGACCTGCTGAACTACTTGTTATTATACTAGAACTACAAGTAGCGGCTGCTGCTGTTGCAAGTAAATAATTGGCGTCTGAATTATCGTCAGGATTGCCTAAATGTGGTAATTCGTCCAGAATCCAATCACGATCAATTAAGTCAAGCTGACGCCCATTCGGCAAATAAATTCCATCCATAGAAGCATATGATAATAAATCTACAAAAAAATAAAACAAACCACAACGTAAGTTGTCAGAGCATATGTGTGTGTGTTTTGTTCGGTGATTAAACTAAAAGAAATACGAATAGACAAAAATAAATATCTAAGAACAAAAAAAGTTAAGGTCGATACTATGTAGATCTATGAGAGGAGAAATTCAAATCGAATGCAAGACTAGGTTAAAACGGATAACATGGAAAAATATTAAATTCTAACATGACTAGGAAAAAACAAACACAGCGAAAACATGACTTTATTTTAATATACAAATAAATCATGTTGGAAAAGAATAGTCATAATGTTTATACATTCGGAGGATATTTACGATGGAAAACTTTTTTCATGCGTAGCTGCTGCTGCTTTTAAGCGTCGATCGACTGCAGCTACTAAAGCTGAACCTTTGGAAGAACCATCTTCCGACAGTACCAAACGATGCTAGAAAAAAATATGCACATGACAAATTATATTAAGACACGTTCAATAGAAACTTACTGTTCTGGGTACAAGTCGATCAATTGTTCGAATAAGATTTTTCTTGAATCTTTGATGATGACGAAAAAGTGTGCCATCAACAGCAACTGTCACTGATGGCATATTAAGACGATTTATAAGAACAGCAATCGCTAAAAAAGAATTTTTTAATCAAATCTTTAAAATATCATGACCCAATTTTCACAAGTTGCAAAAAATAATCATTATTTATTTTTTTTTACCTGCTGCTGCTAGTTTAGCAGCTCGAAGTGATACTGTCTTGCATACTTCTCGAATAATGTAGCAGTCGTCATAGGATGGTTCATGAATACCGATCGAAATAAGAATCGCAGCAGTTATGGACAAATCGTCCGCTAAAAGTAGTATCGCAATTTAATTTTCTACAAGATGATCTCTTTTTCGTTCGATCTCTTACTTGTATCACTTTCAATATCTGCGACATGTTTCGCATAGAAACTTCCTAAAAATGCAAAGATATAACAATTTTATGTCAGTCGATTTATATCTAGTATACCTCGCAAAATAAGAAATATATTATAGTCAGGTCGTATACTGGGTGATTTTTGCATACGACCAGGAAAAAGAATCGAACGTTGGACCAAATCAACAATGATTAAACGAACTATTTCACCGAGATAAAGAGCTAGAAAGAGCAATCATATGATTGAAGGTTTCTGTCGAAATGCTTTAAATTTTCTTTTCCTCTATACCAGAAATCATTTTTTCAAAAACTTGTTGTTGTGGTGTTAAACTTGAGTCATCAAGTTCCCGATCAATATCAGTTCGAATAAAATCTAGGGAGCCATTCTAAATCAAAAATCAATGTAGAAATAATCGATAAATTTATTAATTTTAATTGACGACGAACTAACTCTTCCAAGTGCACCCCATTCCGTACTAATAATAACTTGTTTTGTTATATCATCTCGTATACCGGACCATTTAGGTACATTGTCGAGATGCTCAAAATAACATGCATTTGTTCCTAAAATAAGTATGATTGCATACAGAAAAGCACCTATTGATAATCGACATACCTGTTCCAAGAATAACACCAGCTTTACAATCACGATATATCGAACTACACGCCATCAATGTACCAACAGTATCGTTGACTAAGGCAACGACTTCTATTTTAAGACCCTAAATTAATTATCAATCATATCATTATGTCGCTTTGTTTCCAATGTATTAAGTTTCTCATACCTTTCGTCTGTCAATGGCTTGTTGTAACATTAGAACGACATCATTATCGACAACACTAGTACAGCTAAAACCTTTTGTCCAAGATACGAGTGTGGCTTCTCTTAAACTTGTCTGTTTACATGGGAAACTAAACGTAAAAGCTAAAAAAAACAATTCAAAATCAATATATAATAATAATAATAATAATAATAAATAGTATGTCACTAAGAACTATAAAATTATTATTTGCTTCCATCTACAAGTAAAATATACTAGTAGCTGGTGAATAACTAAGTTTGTCTTCTACCTAGATTCTGAACAGAAGACAATTTTAGGAAATCTCATTTTTTATACGATGTACATATCAGAATAGATTTTAAGCATACTGCTCAACAATCAAATCGAGTGAAATTCGACAGAATCTTAATCCTCATATCCGTCAATATCTTGGTTACATCTATTAATTTAGTTGACTTCTGACATTCTTTTTCAGCGTTATAAGCTGAGCGGTTATTGAATAATATCTATCTTCTCTAAGTCAATTTATTAGTGTCTGCTAGTTTAATCGGATATGTATATGAAACGAAACTAAACCTATGTTTTTCATATCGCCACTTTTTCTATGTGATGTTACTTCAGATATATTAAATACTTTTTTTAGAATATTTATTAAACATTACTAAATTTAGAATAACTGTCTCATCTGAGTAAATGTTCTAGATTTCTATCTTTTGATTTAAGCTAGAAGTCTATCACTCAGTAATCTGCGGATGCCTATCTTTTGCCAACATGAAAGATATTTTTAATACTTTTCTTTGTCTTAGAAAAGTTTTTTTGAATTCTATTACTGTGATCGGAAAAACAATATTTGAATAAATCATCTTAAATGCACACAATTCTTGATGTCTCGAGAAATAATTCGACCAACTAATAAATTTACCTACCTAAATCAAATTTATAATCAGCTGATTTATGTAACGACAATTTATTATCATCAATAAATCTTTGCAAACATTCAGCAATATAATCAAATAATTTGTCACCTTCGCCTAGCAATAATGAATGTGGAATGAGAAATATTTTATTATTTAAACGCATTCGATTTCTTCCTTCAATAACAACATGTGAAACACGAAAATTTGAACCACCTAAATCGACAACTAAATATTCTCCAGCTTCTTGTCCACTTGGACCATGATGTACATAAGTTGGAAACATAGCCAAATCATTCGTCGGTTCATCTGACTTTAAACCATTCGTCATTTCAGTATTCAAGTTTGCCATAACACGGCGAATTTGTTCTTCGGTCAATTGAAATGGACGAAGAATATTTCGTACTTCATCACGTAGAATAATACGTTTTGAACTTTGTAAATTTCGATGAATAAAATAAGCACCCACACCAATGGCTGTTAGAACACCGGTTGTTATACCAGCGATTTTCAATGTTTTCAAAACGTCTATTTTAAATTCAATAACATAATCTGATGAAGATGCCATCTAAAAGAATTAAAACGTGTTCTTTATTAGTGTTATATGAGACGGAAAAAAAGAACTGGTATAATTTTTTAATATTAAATGTGAAACGAAAAATATCATCAGATTCAGTGTGCATAAGTATTACTGCATTGTCCCAATAAAATATCACATCATTATTATAAGAAGAAAAAAAAATACTAAATCGAAGATTTTGTCATTTGTCTAAGCTTCCTCCATTTGTACACCAAATGCTTCTTGATTTGGTGTTTGATGAAAAATTGCATGAAGCAATATGACAACCATTGAGGCACCTGAAAGCCAAACGAAACAAATATTACATTTATAAAAGACTGAAATATTTTCGTTTACCAAGAATCCAAAAGATTGCTGAACTAGCACCAACCATAATCAGTAGAGGAGTGCAAAGACAAGCCACGGCTAAATATTGGTGAGATATTGAAATCTGACGACCTAACGTGATAATGACACACTTAGAATTTATTTTAGTCTAGAAATTCGCCTAGTTCCTTACCCATAATTGCCAGTTGACCGTCACGATTCTTCAACGTAACTAAATAACAACCGGCACCCATTGCTAATAAAACGAAGAGTAAAGCCGGTGTTGTTATTCTAATGGCAAAGAACCAATGTTGCGTAAAATCGAAAATTTTTCAAAAATTCTTACATGCAATAGATTGATAAAAGAATAATAACAATAATATAATTTGTTTGAAAATGTTCAACATTTGAAAGAACACGACGACCCCCTAAAAATCAGAGGTAGTTTACTCGTTTCGGATATAAACGAAAGTAACTTACCAGCTTTAATGTTAGCAGGTACTTTGAATTGATTTGTATTGAAAAATTGTGTCCATGGACGTAAACTTTGACGTTGTTGAGAATATAATTCATTAATATTTACTTTTTGAAGATTTGAAAGCGTCCAAGATGATCTGATGATTCAAAAAAACAACAGTTGATACAATAATGAAAACATAAGGATGCTATGGTTACAAGTTATTATTATTAGTAGTTGGACCAGATATGCCGTCGTTGGAAGTACCGAGAGGTATTTCTGAATATGCAGGTGACGGTTGCGATATGTCTCCCGTGATTTGTTTTGTTGCTGCTGACATATCCGTCATTTTTATCTACGACACAGAGCGAAAATGAATAAAGTTTTCAAGAAAATGTATCAGTCATCGAGTCGCAATAAAAAGAACAAAATAAACATAAATAAATGATTAAGTTTTGGCTAATCGAATGTGGACGATAGATGACGTTAGTTACGATTATGTTACGTTTTTGAAGTATGAATGTTGAATGAATCATCAATTGCAAAAAGTTACAAGAAAAAATACTCAACAACGGGGCAAAGTCTTTCCAAAATGTTAAAGTTTATTGAGTTCTTTCTTGTGCGCACTTCGAAATGAATCGCACTAATCAGAAAGATTCTTAATCGTCTTAATTTGAAATTCTTCGTGTAATCTAGTTACGAAGAAAATAGATGAGACTTTTCATGTTTTTTTCGATGCGCATAGGTCATTTATCGAAACCTAAACGTACTCTTCATTAGTTTTTGAAGTATAGTCGAATAAAGTGATGCATACACATGTTCTTAAAATCAACATAAAAAATATTTTTCCGACGATGAATTCTATGCTCTCTTACAGCTATCGTTCAAAAATACTATCGAGAATGAAAGATCTTAATCGAAGAAGAAAGTTGTTTATAAATATACAATGGGGAGTGACTTTTTAAAGATCGCATCATTCTTCATATCTGTTCGAAATAGACTACTAGCTTTGGTTATTTTAAGTCTTGAGATTGAAATGAAATACACAATACAATGATCTGCGATTTTTTCATTTCAGAATAAGATGAATGTTGGATGTCGGCTCCGACTCATGTTAATATATCATGACGAAATATTGATACCAGAATACGCGACCGATTAAGTATCACACTACCACTAGTATAATGTAAATTGCATACCCAAGTTCGATTTGATGTCTGCTTTGAAACACAATTAAAGGAAATCATGACGTATTGAATTATGTGAAGCACAGTTAATGGAAACTTCAATCGTTCTTTACTCAAATAGTTATTTTTTGACTTTTGTATTTCAATGAATGTTTCTGATGTGTTTATTCTATTTCAAATATTGTAGATCTAGGAACTACTTTTGAGACATAAATTCATGATACGATTGAAAAGTTTCAGTTAAAGATCACTATAAAGAAGATGGAAGAAAATCTTCAATAGCAAATGGATAAGCAACATTGATTCCTTTTCCTCCAGCATCAGGTGTTGTCCAAAAGCTCAGTCGATTGAGACGTGCATCAGACGATGCTACCGTGGCAAAAGCTTGCCCATATTCCTTTCTTTGCGTATCATTAATGAAATAGTATGTTTCAGCTACGCCATATACATTGGGAGCGCCAAGAACGGACAAGGATGCTGATGCGTCATTCAAAATATGTTTAGTCAAATTTGCATAAGAGGCAAGATGTCGATCGATATAACAGGAGAAATCAATGCGTGATGGTAATGGTAGTTGTTGAGTTTTTAGAAAATTCAAACTACGATACACCCAGTACATCGATCGATGTCCATTCAAAGCCGGATATTGTGCATCGATGTAATCAGCTTGAAGAACATGTTCTTCAAGTCCATCAATTAGAAAATAGACAGCGGGAGTGAAATTGGCACGTGTAACATTGTCAAGAAAACGTTGATAATTTGTAGTAAGAAACCAATCTTGATTAGCTTTTGCTCCAATCATGACTTCACCTTCTAGATAAATAGTTTGAACGAGAAGAACGCCATCTGATCGTTTCACGTTAGCAACCGCCTGAACAACACTATCCATCGTTTTATGAACGCGTGACGTAAATTCACTGGCACTAAGATGATAATATCCGAAGCCATCAATTATATTTCCAATAGTGTAATCAGCAGCACCTAGCCATAAGAGACAAACATCTAAATGTAATCGATGTTCATCGATAGAACTCTGAATAGTTGCGACGTCTTCAGCATATTGATGTAGATTAGTTTCTTCTTGTTCACTCATTGGAAATGTCGCTTGCCAATGTTGATCAGTGGCTGTACCTGGCTGTGCAACAAACCAAATGCGTAAAGAAACAAAAGTGGCACCTTTATCAACTATGCCTTGTAGTTGAGCTAGAACAGTGGATCGTACACTTGGAATATGATATTGTGTTATGAATACGGTATCAGTGAAATTAGTACCAATGGCATGATAGTCCACTCCAACATCATAGGCAGAAGAAAAGATGTTCGCAGTAAACGTCAGGACAACGAAAACAGTAATGCAGTCAGCATGTATATGGTGTAAAGAAAAGAACATTGTATTTCTTCAAAAACCTTCTTACTTTTTTTCTCAAGTTGATCTGCTTTTCGTTTCAAGGTATATTCACATACGACCGTCTATTTTTATTTTTTTTCGCTTCACAATAATCTTTTTTGATGTATAGTTGAGACCATGTGTACTTTTTCTCACATATTGCTAATACACCTGTCAGAATTCGCCTACTTTCTATTGTCGTTTCTGAGTTTTTAACAATATATATATCTCACAATCAACTCTGAGTTGCATTATACTAGAAGAAGATTTATCATATATGATCGTTTCCACTCGCATTTGAACAAAGATAGTAGTATTATTATCATTCTAATTTTGTTACGAAATTTACAAGTTCTTATTTTTTTTTCACATGAATTGAGTACCTCAGAGTTTATACATGATTATCAATGAAGTTTTCAACACGTGAGAGATTTCCAATTAGATAAGAAAAGCAAAATACAATTTGCTGACATACTTCTGTGAGAAAACATATTTTACTGTATTAATTCGAAAGTTCAATCTGGACTAAATTTAATTTTCTTCTTCGAAGTGGTACCTAAACATTGGAACATTTCTACGTTGTTGACTTTTGCATTATATTTGGAAGGGTAGCCATGGTTCAGATGAACTTCTTGCTTTGTTTTAATCCACTTTCTACAAATGCTTCTGTAACGTAAAAACATTCAGCTTTGCAAACATCGACTACAACGCAAACACATCCATATTAATTGCCGGTGCTAAATCATCTTAAACACTACTATCTAGAGTCGTAAGCTGAGGGGATGTACCCCTCGTCTCATTTACTGAATTCGTGACTTTAACTAAAGTACTAAATTTTGTAAAGTTTAAAAAACTTTCACGTGTACTAAGATACGAGAAAGATTAATTAAGAAGGCTATAGTTAGTCAGATTGTTCATTGTCAATGTAGTAGTAGTTCGAATGATACATATATGGCTATTCTATACAGTCTCTCCGTGTATTGATTAAACGAATTGCTTACATTTTAAATTTCGTATAGAAATGCTTTTATCATGAAACAAGTAATTCATAGTTTAGATAATGCAAGATGGCATCGAAGGCTTGGAACGGTGTTTCATGATTTAAGTTATACTGTCTCGAAATTGAAGACACTTTTTGGAATGCAGTGGAATCGTAGATGGTGTAGAATTAGCACAGATATAGTTTTTTTATTAAAATGATTTTTCTTGATGTCGAAATTTGAGTATAAAAGCTTTGTTATATATTACATAGTCTAACATTTACAAACAATGAAAAAAGATGTAGAGGAAACAGAAACTTCAAAAACCGATCAAATGAACGAGAAAAGTCAAGCACATGAATTATTGTTTGTGATTATTATGATTGACTGTGTATCATCTCAGTGAGCGATACGTATTACTTATCAAAAGTATTAAATTACAAATGTATGAGATTGATAAAATATTATGTTGGATGTATTTAATCGAATCATGACACCATAGCCACAATTAATTCGTTTAGTCTTGAAATTTGACCATATTACTAAAATATTTAGCTCTACAATATGTAATCTCTTTCAACGGAATCTAATATTATCAATTAGGCATGATTATGTATGCACCAATGTCAGTTAAGAAATGAGAACTGGGTGTCAATATCACACTCAATTCATAATCAAATACATAGGGGTACCCTTTGTAAGTAACTTTAAGATATACAGAGTTTGGAATGCATGAGATATGCACAAATATCTAATTCACAAGGTGACAGTTTGACCAGGTATCTGTTTAAATGATTTATAATTCAATAAATAGTTAGTATTTTAATTATGTTAATACATTATATTATCTAATCTTGAAAATTAGTTGAGTTATATAAATACCCAGTCGGACTAGTTACCAATCGGACCAGTACCCAATTAACTGGCACTGGTGTATACCTATAAGCATGATTGGTTATGATTCTCGTGTAGAACTCACAGATGCACATTAAAGTCACTGGACAACCCTTGCTAGAATATTTATAAAGTTTAAAAGATGTTCTAATCAACTTAGTTTTTCATACTACATCAGAATATGATATTTAATTATCATCTTCGATGATAATTAGCTTAGTCAAAATTAAAAGAATTTTTGTAAAAGTATATAAGCAAAATAATTTTACCGGAAAAAAGTGCATTGATAATATCCTACGTTTTTCATTTGATTTCCATTTGAAAACATGCAGAGTTTCACGAGAAACAGCAATTCGTTTTCATTTTTCTGAGACAGATTAATATTCTGTTTAGCCTAGGATTGAAACCTACGGTTGAAAAAAGATGTAATCGAATTTCGTATTTCGAATTTTTGTCAGTAGCAAAGCTGACAGGATCATCATCATCATGCCCCTTAGGCTTAGCGCCCGTTGGGGCCAACCATTCACGGGATCAGATTTTTCCATGCCCGCCGATCTTGCGCAAGGTGGAACAGGTCATGCCCACCACGCTGACACCATTCTGTT